>VNKB01014006.1:0-22315 GCA_008042735.1 Drosophila leontia | reverse complement strand
TTTAGTTTTTATGTAAGAAATACAATTATGTGTTTTTTTTTAATGTAAATATTATTGCAAGCGTCGTTTAAATGTTTATCTTCGTGTTGCCGTTTAGTTGTATCAGTTACTCGATAATACAATTGTTTACAAGTACATTTCCTTTATTATTCTTTTTATCAAAATATATATATTATGCTATCTTATGTTTTAAAGCTTTTTATTTAGTTACAATATTACCATTTTGTTAATCTCAGTTATACTTTCATCGTGTAACATTTTCTTGTTTTATTAAGACCTTTTATTTTTGGCTAATTATATCTATCGACTGTAAATAGAAGAAAGTATGACATCTGCTTATGAGATTGATTTTTGTCCAGCGATTTTTAGTAATCATACCCATTCCGAGAATATTTCTATATTGGTCACAAGTACAGTAAAGTATTCGGATCTATCTATATATGGATCAAAAAGATCAAGGAAGTCCGACGTTTCTAGCTCGGATTAAGATCTGATCTAAAAATTACCTGGTCGATTTTTTTTATAACTTTGCAGTGTTATAATTTTAGCCAGAAGTTCGCAGCTCAGTGAAAAAAATATTTAAGATTAAAATTAAAATCTTTATTAATTGATATCCTATAAGCTTTACATGTTTATGCACATCATTAAAGCCTTAAATTTTGTTCAGATTAAAAACATTTTAATTATTTTTGTTAATTTATGTTAATGGCACTCGTCTGCCATCGGTATTTTAAACAACAAACAAACAAATAAAAATCAAATTAAAATCATTAAAATCAGAATGCAAATATTGCATAGTCATAGTATAAAATTATAAAGATCTGGGTTCTTTTAAATTATATTGAATACAATGTAATGAAGATAATTCTAATTTGGAAACAAATTTCAGCGTTTTTAAAGCTAAAATTCAGTTAATTTTCAAGAAAATTAGCAAATGTGAAATAGATATATCTTTCATATTTCACATTTTTTCTTAGCAAAATATTTTTATTGAATAATTAATTTAAAATCTGCACATTTTAACCATTTAAAAGGAGAGTAAAAATATAATAATACTTCTTTATCAAGCACTAGTATACAACATTAAAAATCTATTTCTAGAAATAAATATAAAAATGTATGAAAATATTTCAGGCATGGGCAGAAAAATTACCCACTTGACCACAAAATAAAAATAGATACTAAAAACAAAAAATGAAAATGTTGACTATTTGTGAATACTTTAAGTACTTTAGAAAATTCTAAAAAGTAAAAATACCCTTGCTATAAATAAAAACTTCATTATGGAGCTTAAAGTCAGGTTTCAAGTCAATTTTATATCTGAATTTTAGTAGGCGTAATTTTTCTAATCTGTCAGCTAAGAAAACTTTAGTTTGGTAAACTTTTTTTTATTAGTTTTAGGTGTTATTTTCTAGAGAGGGATTTACCAGCTAGATTAATCGGTATTATTGTATATTCAAAGACAACCATACTTTTAATGTACACCTTTTATTCTCTCAATATAAATGCAAATATATTTATTGATTTTAGGCTTGATGTTGATCAACACAGGATATTTTATATAAATGTTGTTTTCATTTCTGCCAAAAAAGTGCGGTTTAAATTTTATGTCAAAAATTCCCATTATAACGTTCACAGATTTTGATAAATCTTCCGAATCAACCTTTTCTTTTTTTAAATAAATAATAAATATTTGGGTGACAATGCAATTGAGTTTATTGTTTTTTTTATATATAAATTATTTGTATAGTAAAATACCTTATTACAATTCGCTTTGTTCTGTATTTGTCAATGATCTTATGTTAATTAGGAAATATGTAATTTTCGATAGTCGCAGAAACAAAGAACAAAATATTCGAGACATAACGCAGAAAACAAACCAGAATTAAATTCAAACCTATCGAGTTGGAGTTTTATTCTTCCAAGATTAGAAACGAAGGAAACTTAACACCTATTTAAAAGTAAATGTCTAAAATGCAAGAACAATTAGCAAGCTCAGAATCGAGGAGCTCGTTCGGTCTTTTAGTTAAACTGTCGTCCTCTTTTTGCTTTTTCGAAACGAAAGTGCATTTTGCAAATGATTTTGGGTTTACAATTATTTGTAGTATCATTAATATCATAAATATCATTATTACTGCTGTTAAAATCAAGCACGGCGTTATAATTTCTGAATGTCTTTGGAGCCGATTGCGCCGGATATACGAAGAACTACATCGATAGCTTCAGTTAGTTGCTTATGTGAAAGTTTAAAAACTAAATAAAATATATATATAGGCTTGTTTTATAAGCAAATATAACGCCTCTGCTCCAGAGCACTGTGATTATATGTAGCGGTCTTATTGTTTCGATGTAATTAGTTGCTAAAGTTGCCTTAGTTGCCTATTGGTTTTGTGAACGAGATTCGAACATCGCTGTCACGTCGCGTATTGAAAATTGTGGTGAGATCCTTTCTCTGTTGCTGCAAAGCAAATAACTCGATTAATATTAAAAAATCAGATAAAAAAACTAAGTTGTGTACTTACTTGGCAGCGCCGGAACTGCTCTCAGCCATCGAGTTTCGCTGCAGTCGCTCGCGTGGCAGCGCCGGGTGTCCACGCTGCTCGAACTTATTTGATGGCGCCTGCTTGGCCCCAAAGTTCTTCGCCGTTGTCTTTACACTTAGCATCGATGTGGCGGACACTCCACCATTGCTGCTGGTATCACAATTTTGATTTTTCTCATCGGAAATGCGGCGCATCCGCTGCTGTCCCAGCTCCTGTCCATTACCCTGGTGCAATGTACTCTCGGACCCGCCGCCAGCCACGCGGGTCATTTGCTTCAGATTCATGTCCATATCATTTTGCAAGGCACTCATATCGCCGCGGGACTTGGACTTGATGCGAAGGGACTCCACCACCGGCTGACAGTTGCCCTCCTCCGCGTTTAGTTCAGTGCGCGAGCGAGATTTCAGTGTATCGCTATAATATTTTTGCGTCAACTGGAGGCGACGTTCCTCCTTGATCTTATCGATGCGCTCGCGATCGAGTATGACGCCCGTAAGGACGCTTTTGCGTCCCGCAGGTGGCAGGAACTGCTGCTGCTCCTTGGGACCATTATTTAACTGGATGAGCGAGATGCGATTCTCTGTGGTCGGGGTGGTTATCTGCTCCGGTTCGATTCCTCGCTTCTGGCAAACCTCCTCTGTGATGCTCATGCCTGGCAATCGTTTCGGCGGATTCAGCATTTTGGGACGCGTAAAGTCGAAGCTCTTGCGGCGACTGTTCACAGAGTCGGGCATTGGGGTTTCAGGCAGCAGCTTTCCCGAAATGGAAAGATCCTGCAAATGCTTGCCGCCAAACTCACGGACAAAGGCATTTTCGTCCAACGAACGGGTTATCTTTTGCTGGGCATTGCTATTCAGTTTCTTGAGGGGAACCGGTGCCGGTGGCATAGTCTTGGGAACGCTCAATTCATTGGGCTTCTTCATTGAGCCGCCGCGTATAGAAAAGTCAAAGCTGGGCAGTTGCTCTACCGGTGAGCTCTCGAATTTATTGGCCAGCTCTTTGACGCTGAACGAAGGTGACTTGCTGCTGGGCGTCAGCTCCAGGTCGTGTTCCATATTGTCCGGCAAACTGTCTAGGCTGTCGAGTTCAATTCTATCACTGCTAGACTTTTCCAATTTTTGTATATCGAATTTCATCTCCTCGCCACGTAGATTCTCGTAAACTGTTTGAGGTTTACGCAGCTCAATGTTTTCATATAGCAAATGGGATTGCTCTTCAGCTTCGCTTTGCTGCTGCTGCTGCTGGTGCTGGTGCTCTTGTTCCAGTTGCAACAGTTGGTGCGTCATTTCGGCTGCTCTAAAGGCTCCGCCATCCTGCTGCTGCTGCTGGTCTTCCTCGTCGATCTGCTTGAGGCTGGTCCGCTCGTGCAGCATTTGATTCACCTCGGTGACTGAGTTTCGGAATAGCTTGACCTGTTCATACACAATGTTCTCATCAAAGTTGGTCTCCAGCAGTAGCAATGGCTTCTTCTCCTTCTCCGGGGACTTGTAGGTGATGCTTATGGTGGACTTGATGGGACTTGTGACTATTGGTAGCTTTACAGTCGTCTGCTGCTCGAAGTCCTCATAAACCGGCGAGCTCTCATCGGTGGCCAGAAGCGAGTGCATACTCAGCTGGCGCTGCAGGTGTTGGTAGCCAAACTCACTGGGCGTCACCGACTGACTAGTGTTGTCTGTGAAGTTTGAAGTGTTGGGGGAAGTCGCCGCCGCCGTCGTTTGGAGTTGCTCCTTTACAGGCAATGTGGCAGCCCGATTCTTCTGCGACGGCAAACGCGACTGGACTGGCTGAAGGTCAAGGGATAGCTCTCGTTTAAGAGCATTCATATCACGATTTTCCACCTCCTGAAGGTTGTTGAACTGCAATAAGATTTTCTTTTTATAGCATGAACTACATTTTGAATGAAATGCTATCTTACCTGTTGTCCGAGGCTCTCGTGCGAGCTGCCCAGGTAACTGCGAGCTGCATCTACTCCAAGAAGTAACTGCTGCTGCTGCTGCATATTCGAGGAAACCCCCGACACACCGGACATGGCTGAAGTCACCATCAAAGGATCCATGTCGTATTGCGGTGTGTTGACCGCTGAACTGTTTTCGGAACTTTCAGTGTCGCACAAAAGAAGAGAGTATCGGGGACTGTGTGCAGGAGTGGTGGGCGAGGGGACTGATAACTTGGCTTGGGCACAGTCATTTTGAGGAGGCTCCACTCGCGGCTTGCGTAGGGGAACGGTGTTACTATTGGTTCTGCAAAAAAGGTTTAAATATTAAGCAAAGCTCACGTGATTGGTTAACATTTCCATAGAGTGCTTATCCCTCTTTAAGTTGCTCTACAAGTTCAGTTTACTTACTGCATTGGTCGAGGAGAAGCTTGGGGCTCCTGCTTCTGTCCTGGCTGCGTGAAGGTGCCCTGATAACTGAAACGCTCCTTGGCCGCCAACTGGTCCTTCCGCTTGGCCGACAACTGTACAGTTGGGTAGCTATAGCGGGTCGAGGATGAGGACGAGCCACCCGAGGCCACCATTGACGGCGGTGTTGTGGGCGATTGGGCTGCCCTCGCCGGTTTGGGCGGCGGATGTACCTCAACACTGGCAAACTGTTGCTGTGTAGTTGGCACACTGTCAGGAGTACCGCAATCAATAAACTGTATGTCGCAGAGCTGATCCTCCAGCTTGTAACGCTTGCAGCAGTTTTCCGCTCCAGCCGGTTCGTGGCCACATGATGAAGCAACCGCATTTGCACTCGCACCAACGGCTGGCGGAGGTGGTGGCGGCATGGTCCTGGCCGAGCTGGGTGAAAGTAGATTCAGACGAGGCTGCTTTTTGGGACTGGGATTGACACTGTTCGCCTGACTGGAAAACTCCTCGGGGCGAGCCCGCATTATGCGACGGGTGGCACAGCCCGAGGCAGGTGGCACGTTCTCCTTACCCACGCGCGGTGAACTAACCAGAGATTCGCTTTCCGAAAAGATACGCATTTCGGGTTCCTCCCGATCGAAATTCAGTCCCAGCTCGGATAGCTCGCGTGACGGACAGGTGGTCATATGGCCCCGTTGCGGCGACTGAAGTAGATCAAAGTAGGAGTCGTGTGAAACGCTACGCGAATGACCCACCGTACGCAGGCTGTCAATTGAGTTGGAGCGAATGCAGAGATCCATAGGCTTCGGATCGCGTTCGTTGGTCGTTGTCTCTAGAAGCTCAATGGACTTGGGTTTGTCGTGCTTCGTCAGCTCCTTGCTAGCATGTGCATGGGCGGCCTTTACGAAGCTAACTCGGGAGGCGGTCACAGAGTCCTTGGCGGAATCATCACACGTTTTTTGGCCTGCATCGGGATTACCTTGGCGTTGACCGCGCGTAAACAGCGACTTCCAGGACGTGGTCTTACTGGATTCTGGCTTGCGCTTCTGCCAGCTGGGTGGCGCCGATAGCACTGTATGGTATTTGTCGGGAAGGCTGGATGGACCACCGCCTACCTCAATATAGGAGCCAATATTTGTGGCAGCATTTCCCGCATTCCCGCTGGCCAGCATGCTGATGGGCAGGGATTGCTTGAGGTCTCCGCCATCGATGCGCGAGTGCCGCTCTTGGGCTTCCTCCAAACTGATCAACTTGGCGCCGCCTGTGCTCAGGCTCTTCGGTCGCTCCACCACCAGACCCAAGGATTGATCTTGTTCTCGTTGCTCGACTAGCAGACTCTCGCAATCGGTGAGCGACTCCAGACGCAGCTCTCCTCCACCCGCACCCGCAGTCGCATTGTTTGCTACCAAGCTGTGGCGCGCTGGATGATCTTCCAGAGGATCGAAGATGTTATGGCAATTGCGTATCAGGTACTCAGTGACTACAGCCTGCACACCAACGCCCCGAAGAGCGGCCACGCCTCCCGACTCCAGAGCCGGCGATCGTAGAAGATTTGGGGCCCACACAATGGCGAGATTCTTGTCTGTCATTCCGGTACGCTCGTGGTGCTGCGACACTTTGTAAAGATGCTCGGCCAAATATTTTAGGGTTCTGTAAGGACATTTTGGATTTTAATTAAAATTATGTATTCTATTTGTTATATTGATTAAATAATATTAGGAAAATAATACAGATTAGATATCGAAATAAAATCGATTCTATAATCAATTAATCGATTTTTTAAGGTATGCTATCGATTTAATCTATAAAGTTCTGTACTTATGAAAAATAATATATCGATAAAAATCATCATATCAAAAATCTTTTACATTTTATGTATATTTATGTATAATGTATAATCCAATTATAAAATTTAACGTTACATAGTATTGATTTATTGATTTTTTTCTTGCTATCTCTAAAAAAAAACATATCATCTCTATAGAAATACATATATACATAATAGACTGACAAAAAATGTATCGTCTTATCTAAAGAATTCTCAAATTTTAGATAATGCCAAGGCAAAATGATGGAGCACTTATAAAATCGATTTCAATTTTTCTTTCCCTTTTTTTTCTTTCTTAATTACTCACCGGTAGTGTGGTGGCGGCAACTTAAGCACCGTCTCTTTCATCAGCCGCAACCGCTCGTCTGCTTCGTCGGCCTTCACCTGAATGGCCTCCACGAAATTGTCGTACAGCTGGTAAGTGCACAGAGGATTCGGCAGCTCCCGGAAATACATCTTAAGCAGGGAACTGACGGCATGAATGTCCTGCTTCATCTCCGGATTACCTAAATCTGGCACTCGCTCCTCGTCGAAAGCGCGTCGAAGTCGTTGGATGTTGGAGGTTATACCAGAGAGCCTGTAAATGCCATCAATAACGCCATAATTCTCGATAAACTCGGCGCAGGAGCGCAGAACCATGGGAATATCCTGGCCGCTGTTGAGAAGGTGCTCCGACAAGTCGCAGTTGAAGACGCGCTCGCGGTAAATGCCGCTCTGTTTTAATCTACGTCGTGATGGTCGCGAAAGTATGAAGGAACGGAAGAATGCAATCAACTTGCCGTGCTTTCGCAGCACCGGCTTAGTGGGCGAGGCATCCAGGTGACCTACTAAAGGAGCCGGCATTGGAAAGTTCCTTGGTACCTTGTCGCCGATGGTAGCCACACAAGATTGTGGAAAAAACCCGACTTCGTAAAGGGACTTTTGCAGATGTGACTTTTTTCCGCGCCACCAAATCGATTCCGCTGGACTGGGCATATCAATCACCGAGATCATGTCGCCCACCTCGATGTTGATCTCATCGGGAGCCTGAGCCTGATAGCGACGAACACCATATGCGGCACCCACCGCCGGCGTATTGATTGTCCGTTGCGTCTCGCCATCCGCCAACGGCAGGCGCCTTCCCTTGTTGTCCAATTGCAACCAAGTCAGAATGGTGCCACAGGTCAGTGAGTCCGATGCGATCTTTGAGAAACGTTCGAGGTACTTGGCCACGGCATATTCCACGTCCGATTCACTGGGCAGCTCCGCCGCCAGCTCCTCCATATTTCGAAGCCCGCTGATCTTACGATCGTACACACAGCGATGGAGCATTTCGTCCAGCAGCTGCATGTTCTCAAAGCTGCGCTTTATCAGGAAGGCTTCGCAGCGCTGTGGGCTAACGCGAATGATGAACCAGCAGCTCTCCGGCGAGAAGCTACGCAGAGAGCTGTGCGGCAAGTCCCCGCCAATCGATTGCGAGGCGATGCTGCTACCCAGGTGCTCGGATTTGTCGTCCAGCAACTGCACAGACAGGGGGCCCAGTTGGACGCGCTCGTAATGAAAGTGGGCACACTCTTCCAATTTAGGAAAGCGACAGGATTTCTGCGGATTAGAAAAGTAGTTAAATGGACATATTTAATCCTTGCTTTAGGTTAGTACTCACGCTATTCAACGGTTGTACACTCATGTGACGACTGGGCTTCGGGGGCGGAACCACGCCCTGCGTGGGCGGACTACAGCTGGACTCCGTGGAAGCGTTAGAGATTTGTGATGTATTCATGGAAGCAAACATATCCTGATAGTTTAGCCCGGGCAAACTTTCGGCGGGTACAATCTTGAAATTCAAATGCGCACTAATCGCGGCTGCTGGAGCATCCATTTCGAATTGAAGCGGCGGAGCTTGCGTTTCCTTCACAACAGTGCTGGTATGGCAAGCGGATGCTCCTGCACCTGCATTCTCCGCCGATGCCATTGCATGCGAATGCAGTTGGGCCGCTAAGGACGTGCTCACCCTTTCCGACATGATCTTGGACGCTAGATCACTTTACGCCAGCAGCAACATCTGCAAAGGAAAGCCGTGGAGTATTGTAATCAGACGTTGTTTTTATATTAAAAGGTATTCAAATTGTTTTAAATTGTAATTGTATGGCGTTTTTAGTATTTCTAGATATTAGTTCAAAGCCGGTGGCTGTTAAAAAAAATTATATGAGAAAAACAACTGGGGAGGCTCATAGTTTTCCATCCAAATGAATCCAGTTTGAGTTAAAATAATACACTTAAGTCGATAGTTGTAAGGAAGACTATTTGAATTTTCAATTTAAATAATAAAAACTAATTGCTATTCTGCAACAAAAACTGGATTCAAGGCATCAATTACTCCGTTTGTGCAAGATCAAATTCATCTATAAATTGTGTTTAATTATGTAGCAACTTCGAGCGAATTTGTGATCAAAATTCAGTAAAAAAAAACAGTCAAATTAACTTCAAATCGATGTGAGTTAATCTTGGCATCTTCATTAATTGTTATGACTTTGTGTCGCATAAACGGGGGATTTACAGTATAAAGATAGTAAGAGTAAATGTGTCCGTTTCAGAAAAAATTACAGTGTACTTTAAAATCAATGTGCAAATAGTAACATTATACATTCAGGGCTTGTTCATTGTTGGGCCTTGATTTTCGTTTACTTTCTAATGGCACGCATGACCTTCTTATCAATAACCCCCATACCGTGTTTCGCCGGTAGACTATTCTACTTTCAAGCCAAAGTTTCCACTCTCTCTCACTCGGATGCGAGTTCTCCTTGATCTGGCGAAGGAATAATTCAGGTCACTGGCTCAGACATGCGGCAGGATGTGGCACATTCACGCGTATAGCTAGACAAATATATACAGTACACATTTATTATGTTCAAACCAGTTGGGAAGAGGTCTCGATTTGGGATTCGAAATGAATGCAACCGGAGGAGATTTGAACGGTCAACGCCAGACGCCTAGCGGTTCTGATTTAGAGCGACACGAAATGCAACCGGCTGCAGGCTGCGGTATTTAAACTTTCATAAATTAAGCGAACAAACCGACAGAGAGGACAGGCAACAAAACAGGGACAGGGGCAGCAGACAGCTTCGGTTGTTGGCCGAAACGAATCGTAGAGCGGCTTCCAAACGAGTTTCGTTCGGCTTCTCTAGGAGAGTCTGGAGGCCGGAGTACGCTATGAGGCAGTCCATCAAATGCAGCGAATACTCAGCGATACCGTTAAGAAATGCTAACGCTAACGGTGTTCAAATGCAGCCAGACAAAGCCACCGGTCAACGGATGTGTATGTAAAGTGTGCATATAAACTTCGATAAAACAAAAATAAAAACAAAACGCCAACGACATGTGAAGAAAAAGGAAAACAAAAGATTAAGACGATGCCTACAATCGGCTAGTAACCAAGAATGAATGGGAAATTTATTGAATTATTTATAGCCATAAATTAACATTTAACCAAGCTTTCGAGCGAGGTAACTTGGGAGCAGATAATATTCGTTATTACTTAATTATTAATTGTTTAACCAAACATGATCTTCATAAAACAACCTATTTTCTTTTCACACAATATAAAGTTAAATCCTTTCTTATCAAGGATAATGTTTATCCTCAAGTCAGAAAATCAACATTACCAATTAAAAATAAAACCCATACCTAAACCCTATTTATATTCTATAATTTTTCCATACACAATTTCCAAAAAAATACTTTATACAAGATCAACATGAGGGTATCGTAATTCAATTTTCTGGCTGGTTCATTGCGCTCGGGTCAGGAGTGAGCGATCTAGACATTTTCCCATCGATTCGGCCCGCTCACTTTCTCCAATCAATTAAACAACATTGTCTATATCCGTACTGAAGAGAGGGAATGACCACTGTATAAGTAAACACCTTAATCGGCTTTGCATGAGGTTAACCTAATGATGTGAAATAATTTAATATTGGACAATAGCTAATGATTTTTTAATGGCAGGTTGCAAGCTCAGTTTTCCGTTTCTTCCCGCTGTCTTCTTAAGTTTGGCCTAATTGACTTGCAGCGAGAAATTGAAAGCTAAACATGACAATGATCTATAAAAACCAAACTGGATTTTTTAGTGCGTGACTGGGATCCTAACTAGACATAGACGAGTCTTTCCACAGATGTATGTACGTATGTATGCACTTATTTAATAAGCGGAATAAAAGTTGCCTGTCTAGAGGCTGCTCTTGTTTGAGCTAATTTATGGCTCAAAGTGGGTCACTGACTCGCTGGTTTCTAGAGCGAGCAATTGTCGGACATAAAAGACTTACGAGGCTGCAAATGAATGCATAATGTGCTTAAACCTAGTTGCTTTGTTCGCCAGTTGGCCGGCAAGTGCTAAACGATATAGTTGTGCATCAAAATCAAATGGATGCGCAGATTTCCAATTCCTTAGATAGATTTGACAAGGGAAAATACGTGGTCCAAAGTTTTAAATTACAAGGCTGAAACTTCAAATTATTTTGATTTATTAGCAAAAAGCCAAAATGCTGTGGTTACTAATAAATAATACTGTTGAAGTTCACAGAACTTTCCTATGATTTTTAAGCTTACCAGCATTAATTATATTGCGATGATTTTATATAGCACTGCATAGGTACATTAAAGCTTGCATATTTTAATGACATATCCACCAATATAGATGAAAGTCATTTCACCGTGGACTTTTAAAAAAGTGACTCACGAGTTTCCATGATTCATTAAACTAGCCCAGTAATGGCAGCGTTCCTATAAACTATGCCGTCTGAACAAAATTAATGCCTAGGGCGGATCCGGTTAATATATGCTTCTGGCTTTTTAACTCAGAAGCTCGCTTTATACTTGTGTCTTTGAAAATCTAAGCTAATTGCTAGATAATTAAAAAATTTCTAGACTGTGATATAATTCAATCTATTCTACACTATTAACATTTTTAAAAAGGTTTTAAACATAATATTCAGCCCATATTTAAATATGCTAAAATGGCATATAAAATCGTTTAATGAAATAAAAAGCTTTAATACATTTTCAAACTGTATCTTTAAGTTTCTGTTTAATATTTTATTGTAAATATTAATATATTATCTATCAAAAAAAAAAAAATTTTATTTATTTGTACATATACATTGTACAAGTACATTCAGAACTAATTGGCCCTGAATGGTTACAACCTCATTAACATATAAAATATGTACATATGTATATTTTAATGTAGGTTTCATTGCATAATTATCTGAAAGTACAGACCTCTTACAGCAAAAGCAAGTAAGTGTGTACTCACTGCCCATTAAAATCCCATTTTTAGAGCATTAAAAAAAAGCAGCCATCAGATTTCGAAAAGAAAAGCTAAAGGGTAAGAAAGAAAAGCGAAATCGTCCAATTCCATGGCCATGTAAATTTTCTACTTTAGACATTTTTGCAGAATTTCGCCTCCGCTTCACTGCTCACTGTCCCAACGAACCATAAAACTTAGCCTAATGTCATTTAACGTTGTCGACAAACAGGTACCATAAACTCTCACACATACCGACGAGTTTATATTTTTAATGGAAGTGAAAGTTTTGCGCGCATCAAACAAAATATCTGCAAAACGTAAGCCAAACACATGCGGCCATATCCAAATATTTTTTTTTGTATGCATGGTTGTGTTAGTCGAGGCGCCGGCATGCCAAATTTTAAAAATATACAAAGCAAAAATTTACAATAAAAATCGCATTAATAAATATGTTTCGTATGCTTTGCTACTGGAAGAAAGCACTATATATAGACGAAAACTTTAGACTTTAAAGCTTAGAGACACAGACGACAATAGTTGGTAAAGGCATTAAAGCAATAAATTGTAGAATTAGTTTACCAAGCATGGCTGCATGAGTGTATGTTAAACAAAGTGTGGTACTTTAATAAGACATATAAAAATTCACGGATCCTCTTAAAACTTATAGGCATATGTAGAAATATGAAAATTCACGTTATATATAAAAATCTAATTAATCTAACAACAGACTAAACATTTAAGCAGTTTACAATGCGAGAGGTTGATCTTAGCTGCTTCAGTATCCTTTAATAGGAATTTGGTATTTAAAATCTTTATTTTTAGATGTCTATTTATGTGATAAAGCAAAAATGAAGTAGATGTATAGCAACTCGTTCAAATTGTTTAGGGTTATATGCTTCTATAAATAAAAAGTACGAAAGCTTTAGTCAAGTTGGTTCAACTGTGAGATACCCATAGTAAATTAAAAGGCAAATGCAGTTTTTAGTTGAAAACCAAGTCTAAAGGAATCGCTTAACCCGAACCGAGTAGTCCTACTTATGCCTACGATGGTAAAAAAAATAATAAAAATAATAATTTAACTTTTTGTTTTTAGTAAAAAAAAAAATCATAATAAGGGATAACGTAAAAATTAATCATGTCGTTTTTTTGTAAGATTACGTAAAATTTCTATTTTAAATAGATCAAACTTTTTGCAGTGAATTTTTTCAGCTCATGAAGCACACAGCGACCACATTTCAAGCGTTTTGATGGTTTTTGTTTCATATGACTAACAACCATAACAGAAGCAATAACAAAAGCATCAGCAAGTTGTCAGTTTTAATTGAAATCAATTGAGCTCAATTATTTTATACGCATATGAAACTCAACATCAGCGGCTACGAAAAGCAAGCAAACCCAAAAATTCTTCGTCTGTGTGGGTTTGGCGTTCTCTACACACAACCACAAAAGCTGGGGCGTGTCAATCGCCAAATACAGAGTGATAAAAACAAAAACAAAAAAACAAGAAAGGAAGCATATATAGGGAAACCGATATTTAAATACTCTTGTAGCTTGCAATTTGTCCCAACCATTCACAAAAAAGAGGTAGGGTTGTATTTATTTATTTATTAATATATATATTAATTGACCGACCGATTATATTTTATAAATATTATTTATAAATACTCTAATATTATTAAAAATAATATTATGCAAGAGTATAACTATAAGTGAATGCTGAAAAAATTAAACGCTAAAAGAATCAGCAAAAGCGGCATTTACAAGTGTAAATAGCAAAAAGACACAATACAAAACTTGAGTAAAGTGAAGTGGGGAATCTAAAGAATTTCTATCATTTTTGTTTGTGAGGGCGAGGGTGTTTTTTATTCAAATTTTGCGGTATACAAATTTATTAAACACAGAAGACGAGAAGAGCCCCATCTATTTGTGCTTACAACGAAACTGGAGTTTTGGCGCCACAAAACCGGAGAAATTAAAGAGCGAACGTCTGCTCGGAATACAGAAACTAAATACCAGATATTCTGTTTCAGTAGGCGACTTGCAGATGACCTATTAACGACTTCTACCCTGAATAAAACTGGCTAGGGTGCATACAAGCACCGTGCATAAATATTTTATATAGGGTATGATGTATATAGGGTATGATTATGTGGTATATAATAAAATTTTAATAATTTAATTAAATTATTAAAAAAAAAAAAAAAAAAAAAAAAAAAAAAAAAAAAATACTTTTAAGTCCGAATTTGTTATAAATAGTGTATACGGTATCTGGTAGTCGAGACCATTCAATATAGTGCTGTCTCTAGGGTTTAAAGAATGCCGCGAAGGTATTCGAGTATTATACGATAGTGTGCAACTAGAGGCCAGGCTGACATTGTGCGGGAAAAAACGTTCCCTCTCATAGTAGTATCGTTGCGTTGGCCAAGGAGTTACTGTGAGCTTGCCACCCGTTTGAGCGGATGTTTGAGTTGAGTGCACAGTTACCGAGGCGCAACGAAATTAATCGAACTCAAATCGGGCTCTTGCTGGGGCAGCACGGTTATGCTCTTGCACATAGCCACATGGAAAAGCAGAAAACGAACATATAGTAGATGTATCTGGAAAACTTGACACGTTTTCTGCAACAGGCGGACGCAGCGCATTCAACTGAGCTCTCGTCATTCGAAATGTGGCATAATCGTGCGCAGTCGCGGCGCGAATCTTTTTTCAACAACGTGAGCCACATAATAACAATAGAAGTAGCTGTACATACTTACATATTCTTGCATATAAGACCACTGTACAACATACATATCTTTACAAATCTGATAATAATAATAACGAGAAAGCTTGCCACTCAAGTTCGGGACCAAAAATGAGTCAGTTTGAGCCAAGAATGCTGTCTTATACTTCAAGTACAACAAATAATGAAACAATATATAAAAAGTGTTTTATTTTTTTGCTCATGAACCTTTTTATACTTGTAGATACAGTGTATCTAATAGTCGATGCACTCGACATCAGTAACGCACCTGTTTTTCTAATTCTTTTACACCGCCTCCCACACTAGATAACTAGACACTGAAAAAAAACCCATTTAGACACAGAACTAGGTGGCAAAACTAATTATATAAATGTTATAGAACAAAATTTTTCAATTATATAAAAACTATATAGTAATTGTAAACTATTTTTATGAGACAAGTTAGCTTGCAAAACATTTGTAGCACAGTAGTGCCTGTTTGATCAATGACTAATGTTAATATAATTCTAGAATGTGTAGATTTGAGTTAGACCAATTGGGGCAAGGCAGGTGGGCGTGACAACACTTTATAAACCAGCTTTGTTTGTGTGCAGCTTATACTAGTCTAATCAAAACCTTATTGCCGCAACTGCAGTAGTCCTAAAGATCTTGGTGCAGATGGATATGCGAAAAAGGATAGGTCTCATCGACTGATGTTGATTTTAAATTATTTTCTTTTCCCAAATTGATCACTATTTGCTTTCCACCTCTCTTTAGCACAAAAATTCCTTTGGCAAATCTCCTTTCACAAAACTCTACTTTATAAAACAGTAAATGTGGCCGATAAACGAAGAAATTGAAAGGCCAGGAGTGTTCATTTTTGGAAAGTAACAGAGCAAGTCAAATTCCAGTTAGTAGGCGGCGGGGAGAGCGGATAAGGGATTCGGGTCTCGGAGGAGAGAGCTACGAAGAGAGACTGGCGAGAGTTCAATGTCAACTGTGTGGACAACGGCACGAAAACTTTTTAGAGCCGCTTCCGCTTGAAAAAATTCACAAAACTGGATGTGGTAAGCCCGCAACTAAAGCATGACCACACCTAAACATTAAAACAAGTAAAGAAAAATACATATTTCCTTTCCGTTTTTTTTTTTTGCGACAGAAACGACAAACCGATTACAGTTGTGGTAAAAATTATAGGTTTTAAGTTTAGAAATGAGTAACAGCTTAGACATACTGAAGGAAATGCCCCTTATTAATCACGCTAAGGCAAAGTATTAAATTGCAATATATAAAATTTATAAACTTTATAACCTGAACTTACTCTCGTCCCTATAACTGGTACCATATACAATACAATACATTAAAAATAAACATTCTTTTTTTTTGTAGCTGTAGTACCATAGCTAATGAATAAAAGACTGGTCATTAAAGGGTTGCAGTTGTGGGAAAAACAACGCCACTGTAAAGGAACGAACGCTCCTGTATGGTCGTTTCCCGAAATCCATTACTACTATATTGACTGCAGCTGTACGCGGAGAAGCAGCCATGCCAATGGGGTGGAATGTGTTAAGGAAAATAGAAACGCAGACAGACAGGCGGACATATGGCGGAGTTGGCTCAGGTGAGAATGTGTGTGTGCGGCGAGCTACCACAGGGTGACAAAATCCAGTGTGAAACGGACATATCGCACTTATTTTCGTGCTTCATTGTGAGTTGTAGTGCTCTTGCAGAGTCTTTCACATACCAACTATTCCAATAGCCAGGAGCGGTCATAGTGCGTGGGCCAGACAGAGAGGGAGATAGAAAACCAAGCAACTTCCTTGGCAAAAAAAACGGGGCGTTGTTGTTGGCAATTCGCTGTTATTCGGCACAGAACGCGTCTTGAATGATGATGGGAAAATTATAAAACAATGGCACGACACAATTAAAAGACCGCAAAGACGCCAAACTGTTTTCAGAAGCAGCAGCAGCAGCGGGAGCTATTATTTATTATTTTTGTCGCTGCCTCGGCTGTCGCACAATACACTGACACACATTTTTAAATAGAGACGAGATACTTTTCCTCATCTGCTGCTTCTTTTCAGCTTATCTTGTTTCTTTTGCTCGACACGCACGTACACGGTCACACACACACACACACACACCCGCACGCACGCACACTCATAAAAGCTGTGTAATCCAGCGAAAAGCGCAATTTTCGGCATCCGTACACACCTTATTAGTGAAATAGATCACTGTACTGAACACTCATTAGTATTACATTTTTCACTGCACAATTAACTGGCTTCCACGGCCTTTTACAACGCGACAACAAATGTGCGGCGGAGCTGGAAATAGTGTGACTGCGTGCAGGTTGTTGCAACATACCAAATAGGTTTTGTATAAAAGTCTCAAAAATATACCAATTAGTAAAGTATTTATTTGTTCATATTATTATTATTAGTTTTTTCCACGCTCTATTTGCCTTGTTTTTTAGAACATTATAGTGATTTCGTTAGCTAACTCGATATTGACACAAGACTGCAAAAGCCTTGAAGAATTAATATACTAACTTGTTTTATACTAAACATTTATATACCAGATTTTTAATACAGTTTGTGTATTATTAAGTATTTTCATACGCGTTAGTACCTTCCTTTCTGTGGATAATATACTTTTTGAACAAATGCCATACTGCGGCAAAATTATAAACAAATAACTTCATTTCGCGATGAATCCTTTAACTAACATGAAAAATGTGCTCAAGTTGAGCGAGCACGAGTTACAACATGGAGGCAAGAAGAGCTGGCACGACATGTACCGGGATTCAGCCTGGATATTTGTCGCGGGATTCCCTTACACGCTTTCGGAGGGCGATCTGATCTGCGTGTTTTCGCAGTACGGAGAAGTTGTCAACATCAATCTAGTTCGAGACTCCAAGACGGGCAAGTCCAAGGTGAGATAATTACTCCGAATTTACCGAGTTTCATTCTCAATTAGATATACTATACTATATTTATTCAGGGCTTTTGTTTTTTGTGCTATGAGGACCAAAGATCCACTGTTCTGGCCGTAGACAATCTCAATGGCATTAAAATAATCGACAGAACGCTGCGCGTGGATCATGTGGCAGACTACAAACCTCCAAAGGAAAACGAAAAAATGGACGAAGAGACTCTCAGACTTTATATGGAGGGATGTGCGCCGAAGCCGCAGCTTCAACAGGTAAAAACTGAGAAATTGAAAGAAAGAAAAAACTATAAATAATTTCTACAAGCCATACAGTCTCAGTTAAGAAATTAGTTAAATAACTACTCTACCGTTTAAACCGCATAAAAATGCATTTTTAAAAAACCAAATATAAAACAATATTGTATTAAGCCATTTAATTATTTGTTAACATAAGGCGAGAAAGGAAATTCGCTTTCCATGAGGTAGGATTCTATTAATTTCATTCATCATCGGCACTTGCAAATGATTCACTACCATCATCATCCTCGTTACCTTTCTGATCCTCCAACTCCCTAAGGATGCGCCGCTTATATCGCTCATAGGCACTGCCCCTCTCCCGGCTCGCATTATAGAAGTCAACATCGTCCACAAAGCTGTCGGCTTCAGTGTCAATGGTATGAACGTAGGGATCATGATACGTGGCATAGTCCTCATCCTCGCTGGAGTCGGCATAATCGTCGCCGTCGTCATCTGAAAGTACATATTCATTGGAAAACCTAACACAAAAGTAATGTACATTGTGGAAGCTTACCCAGCATGAATTTGTTCATCTGCCTGCAAAGTTCATCGTCTGATCCCATGCCTGCCTCCTCATCGTCCGGGTAATCGTTTGTGTAATAGTTTTCCTGATTAGAGTCCTCCGAATCATAATCTTCCTCCTGATCGTTGTAACAATCCTCTAGGACAATCTCTCCCACAGGAATCACTCTGCGGAATAGGTGAAAGAATGGTAAAATTTATTGTGGAGCCTTTGATCGTTGAAATTGAAACACAGCTACATAGGTTTGTCGTGTATATATTGGGTAATTTC
The DNA here is from genome assembly GCA_008042735.1 of Drosophila leontia. Lineage (NCBI taxonomy): Eukaryota > Metazoa > Arthropoda > Insecta > Diptera > Drosophilidae > Drosophila > Drosophila leontia. The sequence goes on along the minus strand of VNKB01014006.1, from coordinate 3,567 downwards.
TTTATTCAATTTATTTTCGATTTCGGGCACCAAAAGACCCCAATAATGTATAACTAAGAACTTTGACTTTAGCACTATTACTTTCTGTATTTACGAAAACAAAGAGAACTAAAAACTGACAAAAATAAAACGTAATAAGAAGCCTGGTTTAGAATATGCGTGGTGTGTGTTTGTGTGTGCTTGGGTGTCTCTAACGTACTATCTATTTTAATAGCTAATTAAATCTATAAACTTAGGATTATGTGGTTGTGTCACAAATAATGCAATTACAAAAACAGATTGTATTTTTCAAAATATTCTAATTGAAAACTTTGGCACGCCGAACATTAGTACATTTTGTAATTGCTGGCAATTTTTTTAAACTTTATAAAAAATTATAAAAAGAAATTTCTTAGCTGAAAACAATTTTTTACACTTAAGACCATTTACTTAAAATTACAAACTTTTCTATAAGCGCAATAATTTGCTGGATTTCTTTAATGCTACTAAAATAAGGAATCATTTTGCCTTCTTGGATTTGATCACGCCATTGAACTATCATGGAAGTAACTCAAGTAATAGGCGGCATTTGTCTAAAACACATAATTATGGTTTGTTTGGTAAAGTGTTGCCAGTTGCAGTCCTTATTGTCGTTGATGGATTGTTTGTTCAGAGGCATCATCACACATCGTTCCAATCTCTCTCTCTCTGCCCTCTCATTTTTGTCTATAGCTGATGTGTGCTGTGCTTACCAGTAGCAGTTGTTGTAGTAATTAAACGGATAATGTAACCTTATGGAGAACGAATCATATTATTGGGCAATAAACAAGTAATTATATTTAGGTCTAGATGGTAAAGGTAAAATGCATATGAGAGACTTCGACCGAGTACTATGAACAAGGACACAAGCACACCCACAAAGATACAGTAATCGATCGGCTACATATAGTAATTGAGTAGACTAAACGTTTTCTCTGGCTCAATGTGTATGACGAACCTTAGATAGTTGTCGTCCATCATATCCACATAAGCGGCCTGCATCTCGTTCTCTGGCACATAAAGATCGTAAACATAGCCAACATCCGAGTCGGCTGGTTGCTGATCTACGGCTGCCTCTGAATGCGGCTCCACTTGGTTTGTAGCATTTTCTGATTCGGAACGATGTAGTTGTTGGGACTGGGATTCAATGTCCACAATGGTTATGTGATTTTTACTGGGCTGGGTTTCTTGATTTTGGCCTTCGGGGGTGGCTATTGCCGTGGCGTCATCCTCGTAGGTACTGCGAAGGCAGTTCACCACTCTAAATCTTTCCTCTCTAGCATTTTGCTGGGCCTTTTGGCGCTGCCGCTCCCGCCGCAGTGCGGTTGCAATAGTTGCATCAGTAGATCGTTGCCTTTGTACCAACTCATGGGCACTGGCTTTGTTCAGTCTGGCCGCAGCAAATTGTCGAGTGGCGCAGTCGTCCTGGAAATAAATATAAAAATTAAAGGGTGTCTTTAAACATTAAACTTAAAAACAGTACGTTCCAAATTAGAAAGGAAACATAAGATTCGAATTTCCAAAGCAAACCTTCCTTAATTGAGCTTGGTTTTAAGACTCAACACTGAACAGTAAGTTCATTGCCCCTCGTTCTTGCTTTAAAATTAATGGAATGTTCTTACACAAAAACTATGTACATAATACATATGTACACATGTATGCAAGTTTGCATAAAAAAACACATTTACATAGCTTCTAAACTTAATGCTTAAATTATGGGGCACAGAAAACATTGTCTGTTTAGGCGTTTCCCAATCCTAGGTTATTTCCGAAACCTTACCTGCTTCTCGAGCGTGCCGGCAAACTTGAGCACGGTGGTCAGCTCGTCCTTGTCTGATTCCGGCTCTACGGATGCCACTGCACCCGCATCGTCCACAGAGCTCTCATCGTTGTGAAGGCGTCGCCGCTTGCCATTTAAAACAAAGGCCGTGTGCGGTTCTTCGTCGATGCGCCGCTTTATACGCACAACCGCAGGCATTTTCAATCTGAATTTGTCGGTAAATCTGTAAAGCAATTCGGAATATAATCGGATTTCCTCAACCTATAACGCGCAGTATGACCGTGGTGAGCGTGCCAATAAATACCGCGGAACAAAAACCTTACGAGGGCGATTACCATGTACGATAGGCAGTGCGGGTCACTCAAATCTGAGCGAAAAATATGCCGTTTTTACCTGTAAGTTCGTTATATTTGAAAATTTGGGTTGGATTTTGTCATTTAAAATGTTTACCTTTAATTTACACTGTCCAACAAATCATCCCATAAGAAAATGGCAACAAATTGTCGAAAAATGAAAAGGTTCCAAATTCTAAGATATGGAAGAACCGAACATTAGAAGAGTTAAAAAATGTTTGAATATTATTAAACAAGTACTCAAAAGATTTAAGTTTATTTAAAAAGATTAAAGAATTTTTTTAAGTGATTAAACAATTTTATAATTATAGAATAAAGGATTTAGAATTACGGTCTAGTCTCGTATTATATTCTTATAAATTGTTAGTTTTCATATTCTTAATTATAATAATTTTAATTATGCGCTTTTCACCTGTGTTCCTATTCAAAGTTGGCTTTCCCTTTGTGTTTTTCTTGAAAACGCTTTAGGATATGGACCAAATTTTATTTTATATGTTCTTAAAACTAAATCTATGGCGCAAAATACGATTTTTTTATTGAAGGTTTTTAAAACATGATAATGTTAAATTTTACCAAAAAACTTTGGCCCTAAAGAAAAAGCTCAAGATTTTATTGTTAAACTTATTTTAATTTCTTAAAATAATACCTTTACTTTTCGTACAACTCGTTTCAATCTAATGCTAATAAAATTATTACCAACTGTTGATTAATATTACAATATGATACAGGTTATTCAGGAAAGGTTCAAGAGACTCTGTAATTTTGTGTAAAATTTTACGCGAGGTAAAAGTCGGTGAAAGCCGCGCCAATTTGGAAAGAATTCCACCCCCATTTCCGCTGCCTGTGTTGTACCCCAAACACAGCTGATCGAAATGTACCACCGACCAAGAGAAACTCCCCAAAAGGACGACCGACGAAATAACAGTTATTGCTCTGAGCCGGCGGAGTCTGGTTGTGTATTTGCGGGTGTTTTGCTGCTAGCATCGCGCAGATATTACGTCCTTAAAACCAAGTGTGTACTGTGCCGTGGTGCTGCCGGTGCTGTGTGTTTATAATCAGCGGTACAAGTGCATTGGTAAATGATAAAGTGCGGCTCAGATTGAATAAAAGCCCTAAATGGTACGGTAATCGCCGTCATAACATCACCACGGGCATGTGTGTATTCGTTCCGGGTTTTATCAGTGCAAATTGCTTTGCGGAGCCAGATAATTTAATGCCAAAATTCGTATCAGCGGATGCCTCAATTACGTTTTAATTGGCACTTAATGGTTTACACACGCATATCGTAAATATGGATAAAGGATTAGCAGCAGAGTCACAGCTTCATTGTAAAAACGGTGGGTATTGTTTGTTGATGTTGGAGGAGGGAAGAGTAATTGAAAAAGTTTAATTTGTTTTATGAGAAAACACCCTAAC
>VNKB01014002.1:0-19796 GCA_008042735.1 Drosophila leontia | reverse complement strand
CAGACGCTGTTCCTGCTGCGCGGCAACCACGAGTGCCGGCATCTGACCGAGTACTTCACCTTCAAGCAGGAGTGCAAGATCAAGTACTCGGAGCGCGTGTACGACGCGTGCATGGACGCGTTCGACTGCCTGCCGCTGGCGGCGCTGATGAACCAGCAGTTCCTGTGCGTGCACGGCGGCCTGTCGCCCGAGATACACGAGCTGGAGGACATACGGCGGCTCGACCGCTTCAAGGAGCCGCCCGCCTTCGGCCCCATGTGCGACCTGCTGTGGTCCGACCCGCTGGAGGACTTCGGCAACGAGAAGAACTCGGACTTCTACACGCACAACTCGGTGCGCGGCTGCTCGTACTTCTACAGCTACGCCGCCTGCTGCGACTTCCTGCAGAACAACAACCTGCTGTCGATCATCCGGGCGCACGAGGCGCAGGACGCCGGCTACCGCATGTACCGCAAGAGCCAGACCACCGGCTTCCCCTCGCTGATCACCATCTTCTCGGCGCCCAACTATCTCGACGTGTACAACAACAAGGCGGCGGTGCTGAAGTACGAGAACAACGTGATGAACATCCGGCAGTTCAACTGCTCGCCGCACCCCTACTGGCTTCCCAACTTCATGGACGTGTTCACCTGGTCGCTGCCCTTCGTGGGCGAGAAGGTCACCGAGATGCTGGTGAACGTGCTGAACATCTGCTCCGACGACGAGCTCATGACCGAGGAGAGCGAGGAGCCGCTCTCGGACGACGAGGCGGCGCTGCGCAAGGAGGTTATCCGCAACAAGATCCGTGCCATCGGCAAGATGGCTCGCGTCTTCTCCGTGCTGCGCGAGGAGTCCGAGTCGGTGCTGCAGCTGAAGGGCCTGACGCCGACGGGCGCCCTGCCACTCGGCGCCCTCTCCGGAGGCAAGCAGTCGCTCAAGAACGCCATGCAGGGCTTCTCGCCCAACCACAAGATTACCTCGTTTGCGGAGGCCAAGGGCCTCGATGCCGTCAACGAGCGGATGCCGCCGCGCCGGGATGCGACGCCCTCGCCGGCGGAGGAGGGCCAGAAATCACTGTCAGCGGCGGCAGCAGCAGCGGCCAATGCAAATGCGAATTCAATCAATGGATAATTCTAAGTCAAGTCAAGTCAGTAAAGTCAAGTCAGTGATGAGAGGGCGGCAGCAGCACCAGTTGCAGTCAAGTTAGTCGGTGGATTATCGGATCAAAGGATCGCTGGATTGGAGGATCTGAGGATCGGAGAATCGGAGGAGGAGCGAATTCAGTTAGTAGTCGACAGTTAAGCAGCAAACGGTGGGAGGGAGACGACGGACGGGACGGCAAACAGCTAGCGAACAGTTCAGTACGGATATAGTCTCAAAAAAAGCTATCTCGGCCAAAAAAAAAAAAAAAAAAAGAAGAAAACAAACGTAAAAACACAAGAAGACACGCAGGCAGACATATTGGTATTTAAAGTAAAGCAAACCCCCAGAGATGGAAGCTAATTATAACGTTGAAAGGATAACAAATTATATATATATATATATATATACATATATATATATATATATCAAAATTTTGTGCAACATTATATCAAAAGAGCAAATTTAAACGCCAGTGGCGCGCATTCTCCCCCATTAAAAAAAACTAAACAAGTGAACAAGGAAAAAACAAAAGAAAGTAAAAGAAAACACAAAGTAACAGCAAATTAGGTAATTTAAATTATTTGCTAACAACAAATTGTAAAACGAATCGAAAACCAACTCTCTCTCTCCCTCATCTCTAGAAAAAAAAAAAAAAAAACAAAACAAAGAAATCTAAGCGAAAGGAGAACTAAATCTAGCATCTAAAAACAAATACTGAAACTAAAGCTAAAGGATTAATTCTACTACTTGGGGCCGTTCACATATTGCGCAATTACCGCCTCTCCTCTCCCAGCTTAACAATTGATTATATAGTACGGTCGTACGGGATAACTGTAAATGCGCAATATATGGACGGACATATGCCCCCCTTTCGTTGTGTGGCGTCTGCGGCGACTTCTATGGAAAAAAGAAAAGAATGTATGAAAGAATGCTAGAGAAAAAGAACAGAAACAACTTCCTACAACAACAACAACAACAAAACAGCAGCAGCAACAATATTTTACTACAATATTTTTAAAAAACAAGAACAAGAAACGACTGAATCTCTCTATCTATCTTAACTATCCGACTCTTTCTCTCTCACACACACACACAGACACAAATATACAAACACACACTACACCCACACGTACACACTTAGAAACAAGCTAGGGAATCGTTCCAACTCAAAGTTGATCGATCATCCCGTCGCCTATCGTTTATCGGTAATTGTTTATCGTCGCCATTGTCGCCTCACACTCTCTCTCATCTGGTGATTGTGTATGTGGTCTTTATATACGTGCCATCTTTGTCGTAGTCATTAGCTGAATATATTAATTAATGTGTTGCGATGCAGGTGCAAAAGGAGCTGGTGTCATAGCCCAGTAACCTTTCCCTTTTCCCCCACTCTCCCTTTCTCTCTCTCTCACCCTTCACTCCACCTCCTCCCACCAATCGAAGAAGTCGAACTTATCGAAATAATCGAATCTCAATCGGCCTCATTTGCGCCTGCGTCGTTACCGTTTGTAAATCCTTTTTATACTTAATCGAATTTTAGTTACTTGTTGAGAAGGAGATAGGAAGATGGTAAAGATAAAGATGAAGATGATTAAAACGAAAGTTGTAATTAAAAGTGTGTGCAATAGGAATTTTGTTATTTCTGCAATATATATATATATATATATATTTTTTTTTTTTTATATATATATTTCTTGTTATCTTTTTTATAATTTGTATTTATTGTAAACTATTTATATATATACACCTACACAAACACAATCAGCAAACACACACACACACATAATATAAATATATATTTATAAACTAAATTGTTGTTTCTACTTCATTATGCTTATGTTTTTATATCTCGATATACAGATATAAGTATATACACATATATATTGTATATCTATATTGTTTACTACACCTTTTTCTATAAGCATTAAGTAATTTAATTAAATAAATTTAATAAAATGAGAAAACTAAACAAAAACAAAAGCAACCGGGCGAGGCGTGCAAAAGTTTTTCTTAAACAAAAATAATTATATTCTACAATAAGACGTAAGGGAAAAATCATTAACAACAAGAAAAACAGAACTATGTGAATTACCTATTAAGTTTAAATTATACAACAACAAAATGATAAATTTAAACCGAATAACGTTTACAACCAATTAACAAAATATATGTTTAAAAAAAGATAAGAAAAAAACGAGAAGAATTGTGCAACATGCGAAAAGAACAAGAAAAAAAAAACGATGGAAAAAATCCGAAACAACTTTTCAGACAAACAAAACAAACCCAATTTAAAGTTTAAAGGAAATGTAATACAAAATGCAAACTTATAGCAATTTGAAGTACTTTATAAACAAATATACATACGTACGCATAAGAGAACGCATATATATATATATATATACATATATATATATTTGAAATAGTTAAGGGTCGAAGCTGAGACGAGAAGAGGCAGAGAAAAAAGAGCGAAACCGATAACCAAATACGAAAGCGAACTCGATATACAGAAATAAAGCCGGTAACCGAATTCGAAATCGAATCCAAGCAGTATGCTAAAAGCGCAATAAATGCAGCAGCAATCAGAAATAGCTAAGCAGTAAAAGTCGATCACAAATTCGAGTTAAGTTGATAGGCACACACACACATACATATACACATACACAAACACGCTATGGGCGAGCGAGAGGGATGGAAAGGATAAGTGCGGTTACAAGTAGTTCCAGGATATGCAAGCAGTGCAAGCCGCATGCGGCCTTAAGCAAGCAGTTGTTGTAATAATTGGCAAGGCAGTGCACACAGGCACAGTGGGCCTGATCGCTGCGTTTAACCATTAACTTTTTCGCTCCCGCTTCTTCCTTGCGTGTTTTTTGCCTTTTGCGCAGGTCGAGATCGGGAACTCCAGATCTCCAGCAGCAGCTACGTACATTACATATGTCATCAAGCAGTTAATGGTTACAGATGATTTACATTTATATATATATATTTACATATATATACGTATACAATATAAACCGATATAAGGATTAAGCGTTTCACACGTCACACACGCAGCAGCAGCAGCAGACACACAAAACAATTTACAAAACGTTTACGCATTTCGATTCAATGAAAAACCAAGAAAATAATAATACCAAATATTTATATAAACCGTAATTACAACCAATAAAGGATTACATCAACCAAAAAGCTCTATTACTATTATTTTTAAAGTAAATCAATGAAGTTTTAACAAAGAAATTACCGCAACCCATAATATGTATAGCATATATTTGAATATTTTTCTCCTCAAAACGTTCCCGCAATACAAACAAAAAACAAAAAAAAAAAAAATTAAAAAAAAAAACAAAAATTAGCGCGCTCTTCTAAAATAATAAGTAAAAAGCAAAAGCGAAATTAACTTAATATACACATATATGCGAAGAAACCGAAAGAAAAAAGAAACCAAACAAACCAAAATATAACATATTACGACTAAGCGAATAATATCTGATACAAATACTTTTATACTATTATACACGACGCCTAAGAACTAAACAAAAGCAAGACAAAATTATGATAATGACTTCTCGTCTCGCTCTCGCTCTAGCCCAATCCTCCCTCTTCTGCCCTTCACTCTCCACTCTCTACACTTTATTCGCCTATCGTCGTGCTCTTTGCTTTTGCATTCCTCCTTAACGCAAAAGCTCTCCTCGACTTCAACTTCGACCTTGACCCTTTTTCCTTTCTCGCTCTCGCTCTCGTTCTGTCTATCTATCTCTCTCTTTCTCTGTCTTTTCAATGACCTAACAACCCAGAAAAAATGCGGAAACAAAAAAAAAAAAAAATAAATAAAATAAACACTTTTTAACGGTACATTTTCTACTACACCAAAAATATGAATATGAAGACAAGCTAGGAAGAAAAGAACAGAAAATAAAAAATAAAGTAAAAACGAAATTACCAATTACAGTAAAGAAAAAAAAACAAACAAACACTTTCCTTTTAACGAAAATAATATCAAAAAACCAAAACTCTCTATAAATTTAGATATACGACGATATAGAGACGAAGAATCCACTCTCATTTTCAAGAAGAAAGAAAGCGCATTGAACATTAACATTTAACATAATACATTATATGTATATTTACAATTTAACATTTACAAGAAGGACCCTTGGTTTCGTTTCGTTTGAAGACCTTCGTTCGTTGTAGTCGATCAGCTTGGACTACACTCTGTACAATCAAATACTTAAATCGTCTTAAGTAAGCCATTTTGTTAGCCAATTGTTTCCTCTCTTTTAAGACACCTATTCAATTTTATGAAAATAATAAACAATTATAACAAATGGGAAGAATTCTGCTTTTCGTTTCCACTCATCTCAGTCATTGTAAGGGAAAACCTTTTCATCGTATGTACGAGTATGTATGTAATTATGTACGTTACCTTAATTTTTTTGATACATGTATTTTTCAACATCTACTTCCTGCCCTCGAATGCTTTAAAACTTTACACAAAAAAAAAAAAAAACAATTTACTATATATTATAAACGAAAAAAAAAATTAAAAACAAAAATGGACAAAGAAACCAAAAACAAAAGAAAACAAAACCAAAAGAGAAAACAAGAAAAAAAAAAAACAAGAAAAACAAAACAAAAAAGAATTAAAACTTTACCTTTTGGATAAATCAATTTAAATGCATATTTTATATATATTTAAACATTTATTTATATATAACATGTATGATACATATATAAGTTGGAAAAACTTTGTCAAAGCAAAAAGTTTATATACTTATATTAAAAACAAATGAATGAAAGTAAATAATATTAAAAATGCAACATAACATAATTTAACAAAACAAGAAAACATCACATCTAGATAAATCTCTTAAAAATTTTCAATTTTATTATTAAACCGAAACCAAAAACCAAAACCAAACAAGTTAATAAATAAACAAATTTAACAGTGAAAGCATTATTATATACATATACTTATATATGTATGTGAAGAAAAAATTTATAACGGTATTGCAAGGGCAGCTGGCTGGCAAAAATTACATAATATTTGCGCCGTTGTGACAACAACAAAATTAAATTATTGTATGCAATCCAAGGAATAACAAAAATTAATTTACAAGAAAATGGAGAAGACGAGACGGTGATGATGATGATGATGAATAGAAGAGAAATGAAGAGAAGGCAACAACAAAATGCAGACAAGTTTTAACATTAAGTGAAAGCGAAAAAAAAGAAACAAAAACAAAAAACAAAATGAAGAAAACAACCAAACAAAACCAAATGATTATCAATGTTATTAACATAATTAATATTAACAAAATGAGATAAAACAAAACAACCAAAAAACAATACAAAAACATTAAAAAAATATACAAGTACCTATCCTGAGAATAAAATGCGCGCACATTTATTATTTCCTCTAAAACGTTTCGTTTGAGTCTTCTGTGCAGTTCATATTCATCCCCCTACAGGATTTCCAAAGGATTCACATGGTGAGAAAAATCAAGAAAATTCTCGGTAGCTCACGAAACCATTTTCGGGCTCAAAATGATGGGAATATTTTTTGTTCGGTTGGAAAAACATGATATTTAACGTAAGTATTGCATTTAAATTAGTCCAATATATGTACACATGTATGTTACATATTTCTTCGCATCGAAATCGAGCCAAAATACATACATATACAAACACATTCCTTCAGGCAGGCAATTTTCTCGATTCCGATGTCATCCCCCTTTAATTATGCGGTCAACTTAAGGGTAATTTTCCCAAGGAAAATGTATTTCCAACTGTGACAGGATATTGGGAAGGAAACAGGTGCAAAGTCCAATTGCATATTGCATTTTGCCACAGGGGTTATCTTAATATAAAAGCTACAGTTTCTCTTTCAGCAGTTAAACTTAAAAGTGTCCAAAATTTATCATCTTGGGCAGGAAAAACAGACTATTAGAATATTATCTAATCATTAGTCAAAGCCCCGTGTGGTTTTTTGTATGAATTATGCAGATTAAAGCATTTGTAATTTGCATTTTTTGAACCACCTGTTTTATTCAAACCTGTTTGACAGTTATAATCGTGGCTTTAAAAAAAAAACGGTCTCATTGCTGAGCTTGGGAACCACTGGATGTGAACTGGTTCCTCCCAGCGAGTTCCCAGTAAAATCGCTATAAATTCATACAAACTATAGAAGTATGTTAATAATATTCGAGTATATTATTAATTTTTACAATATAATATAACCGATTTTTTTGATTTTCTTTGGGGCAATCGAAGGACATCGATTCGACGGACAAAATCCTGGCAGTATATTTCCAGTATAGTAGCAGTATTAAAATCTAACGTGCAGTATATTTTCCAGGGGCCAGCGGTATATATTAACGGTCCAACGGCGGTCACACTGCTGAAAATTCCATTAGGAGCGAAAAAAAAATCGTATCGCAAGAGAGAAATTACGACGAAAAGAAAAGACGTAGGGAAAAGCAGCGAAAACTAAGTGAATATGATTGTTGTTAAGTGAAAGCAGCAGCAGCGCAGCAGGAAAAGCGAATCGCATCGCAACGAATCAAAGCTGGAAGGCGATAAAGCGGCTCAGGCACCAACAACACAGCAGTAGAAGCAGCAGCAGCAAGCAGCAGCAGAGGAAAGTGCCAGAGTGTGGGTGTGCGCGCGTGTGTGTGTCTCCGTCTCTGTCTCTGTGCTGCGAGTGTGTGTGTGCAGTGGAAACTGAGCCAGGCGAGAGCGAGAGAGGACGAGCGCAAGAGCGAGTGGGAGCGGAAGAGGACGAGTTCCGAGTTCCGAGTCAAAGCAGGAAAACGCGGAAAACCGCCAGCCCCGACCATGTCTTCGAATAACCAGAGCAGCGGCAGCCAGGCGGCAACAAGTGCCAGCGGCCACCGGACCGCCGGCGCCACCACTGCGTCCACCGAAGCCACAGATGCCAATAACAGAGAAGCCGCCGCCATCGCCGCCAATAGCGGCGTCAGCAGCACCAATAACAACAACAACAGCAGCACCGCCAAGGTTGTCGAAGCCGAATCCACCTCGCAGACGCAGTCGCAGACTAGCAACAACTCAAGCAGCAGTCCCACGGGTAAGCTACACGGTGGCCATGCGGCGGTCAACACCAAGGAGCGCGTGGTGGACAGCGTCCCGTTCCCGCCCAGCCACAAGCTGACCCTCGCGGAAGTCTTTGATCCGCGCACCGGCAAGCCGAACCATGAGATACTGAAGCAGCACTTCGTGCTGGAGGGCAGGATCGAGGAGGCTCCAGCCCTGAAGATCATTCAGGAGGGTGCCGCCCTGCTGCGCCAGGAGAAGACAATGATCGACATTGAGGCGCCGGTGACGGTGTGCGGCGACATACACGGTCAGTTCTACGACCTGATGAAACTTTTCGAGGTGGGCGGATCGCCGGCCAGCACCAAGTATCTGTTCCTGGGCGACTATGTCGACCGGGGCTACTTCAGCATCGAGTGCGTGCTGTACCTGTGGTCGCTGAAGATCACCTATCCACAGACGCTGTTCCTGCTGCGCGGCAACCACGAGTGCCGGCATCTGACCGAGTACTTCACCTTCAAGCAGGAGTGCAAGATCAAGTACTCGGAGCGCGTGTACGACGCGTGCATGGACGCGTTCGACTGCCTGCCGCTGGCGGCGCTGATGAACCAGCAGTTCCTGTGCGTGCACGGCGGCCTGTCGCCCGAGATACACGAGCTGGAGGACATACGGCGGCTCGACCGCTTCAAGGAGCCGCCCGCCTTCGGCCCCATGTGCGACCTGCTGTGGTCCGACCCGCTGGAGGACTTCGGCAACGAGAAGAACTCGGACTTCTACACGCACAACTCGGTGCGCGGCTGCTCGTACTTCTACAGCTACGCCGCCTGCTGCGACTTCCTGCAGAACAACAACCTGCTGTCGATCATCCGGGCGCACGAGGCGCAGGACGCCGGCTACCGCATGTACCGCAAGAGCCAGACCACCGGCTTCCCCTCGCTGATCACCATCTTCTCGGCGCCCAACTATCTCGACGTGTACAACAACAAGGCGGCGGTGCTGAAGTACGAGAACAACGTGATGAACATCCGGCAGTTCAACTGCTCGCCGCACCCCTACTGGCTTCCCAACTTCATGGACGTGTTCACCTGGTCGCTGCCCTTCGTGGGCGAGAAGGTCACCGAGATGCTGGTGAACGTGCTGAACATCTGCTCCGACGACGAGCTCATGACCGAGGAGAGCGAGGAGCCGCTCTCGGACGACGAGGCGGCGCTGCGCAAGGAGGTTATCCGCAACAAGATCCGTGCAATCGGCAAGATGGCTCGCGTCTTCTCCGTGCTGCGCGAGGAGTCCGAGTCGGTGCTGCAGCTGAAGGGCCTGACGCCGACGGGCGCCCTGCCACTCGGCGCCCTCTCCGGAGGCAAGCAGTCGCTCAAGAACGCCATGCAGGGCTTCTCGCCCAACCACAAGATTACCTCGTTTGCGGAGGCCAAGGGCCTCGATGCCGTCAACGAGCGGATGCCGCCGCGCCGAGACCAGCCGCCAACGCCCAGCGAGGATCCCCATCACCACAGCCAACAGCAGCAGCAGCAGGGTGGCGGCAACAATGGGGCTGGACATGGGTAAGCTCGCTGAGTGGCTGCAGGACGAGAATGCTGATGAGGCGAGGCGGAGTCTAGAACGAAGGAGGAGGAGGAGTGCACGGGCGTTGAGTGACTTGGCGGCAGCAGAGTGGAGCGGAGCGGAGCAACACAAAGAACACCAACAAACGGAACCTTAATTAAGCTTAATGTGGCAGAGCAGCAACTTAAACAAATACTAAAAACTAAAATCTAAAATCTAAAAGCTAAAAACTAAAAACTTAAAACTTAAAGCCAATTCTAATACTAAGTACACAACATTATCCATATATTTCGTTAGCGATTCGGCACCAGCTCCATGTCCATGTCCCATGTCCATGTCCGTGGCCGACTCCCGGGCCCACCAGCACCATTTGCTGCGCCAGCCGGAGCAGAAATTTGTTTTTACGCCGGTGCGCGCACATTGGATATTAGAATTATGATGCTTTGGCGCGCCGGCGCCCCTGAAGAATAACTAAAAAGTGAAAACTGAAAACCGAAAAATTCCCTTTCTCAAGAGCAGAAAACAAAAAACCAACCAACAGTAACCCCCATAACCTTAAGCTTAAGTTGTATTGTATAAACCGAAATGGGCTAAAAACGTGAAAATATGTAAAACGGGATACCGAGAGCCGAGAGGAAGGAAGGCCCACAAAAAAAGGAATAAGAGAAACATGATGAAATATGTAATATGAAGAGAGTGGAGAGAAGAATCCAGCGCTAATTTGTTTAAAACATTTCTAGCGGCGCCAAAAAGAAGCGTACATAAATATACATATGATTATATAGAAATATCGGACCGATATGTGTAATGAGGTTCGATTCGAAATGAGCAAGAGGATCGGATTCGGATCGTTCGTTTGTGTAATAATAATCATAATCGTAATCCTTAAAAAATCTTGAAATGTGTAATCTTGCATAGAAAACAAACAAAACAATTTCGAAACAATTTGCAATATGTGCCGCAATAGTCCATAAATGTTCCTTATACGAATTAAATATTGAAAGTGAAACGAGTTTATTTTTTAGTTGTTATTTTTATTATTATTTTTTTTTTTTTAGTAAAAAACACACACACACATATAGTATGTGTAGAGAAGTTTTATCAGTTGCTTGGCTTCAAAAAACAAAGAACTATGAAAAACTAAATAAGAGAAAAATCATAATCGTTCGAGGATCGAGTCTAGCTAATTAATTAATTGAAGAATTCGATCGATTTCCGTAAATGCATTTTGAGCCCACACAACAAGTAACACAACACTGGAGGAGAAACAGAGAGACGGAGCGAGAGGTTTACCAATTAAATAGCAAATCCAATATTTAACTAATAAATTACCATATATGTACTACCTAATAACGTATATAATATATTCCCCTGCGTGTAAATTGAACTAAAGCGATTAATTCATTTATCGAAACGAAATGGAATGAAACGATTTTTGTTGAGAGAGAAAGTAACACAGACACACACACAGACACAAAAGTATAAGTCACGGTAGCAAAAGCTAGACTTGAAAATGAAACAAGCTTAGAATTTAATGCTAAGTAGCGAAGAGAGAGATGTATTTAAGAGTAAGTATTGAATGTAAGGCTTGGAACGAGCACGAGGGAAACACGAAGAGTTTCAGCGTTTCAGATCAATTCAAAAAATGATAATGATGGCAATCAATTTCTCAATTCCAATACCGATTTTCCCCCCCCTTCGCCTGTTCCACACACACACACACTATGGATCAGATTCTCCAATATCAATATGCAAAATCAAAATATTGTATGTACTCGACACACACGCATGCCTGCAAGAAATGCCTTCATCCTTCAAGAACTAGATCCTGGACCCCGAACCCGAACCCAACACACATTTATGCTGTACTTTGCTTCGACTCCGCGCAACTTGAACTTTACTCTTAATATTTATACAGATATATATGAATATATTATATACAAAGAGTTGACATTGGAAAAAGAAAAACACAAAAAACAAAACAATTAGTTCTTAGTGATCCATGCACGTATCGTAACAATACCAAGATTATTTAAAAATCGTAGCTAAAGGACAACAAATCAAGAAGCGGAGCGGAACTTAGCTTTTGTAATGCAAGGAAATGAGAATGAGAGAGTGGTAAACAATTTACTTAACTAATTGAGAAGTATATATAGCGTTTTTTAAATCAGCAAACCACCACAAGCAACAACAACATGCATACAAAGATACATACATACATACATATATAATTATTAAATTATTAAATTGAACAAGAGAGAGAGAGAGAAAAAGAGTTTAAGTTTCGATGTTTCTGTTCTCTATATGGTTAAATTGTTGAAACTGTTATACCGCAGCAATTGCATATTTAGTTAGCGCTACAGAGTGAAACACAAAAAGGGGAATACCCTCGAGTTGAATTTGAATTTGAGAGAACACAAAACAATAGTCAGCAGAAGTCAAAAGCATATATTACGTATTGTATGGGAGAGAACGAGCAGCAAAACACCAAATTACCAAATTACCAAAAAGCAACTCAAGCTAAAACTAACGATGATACTAAAGGAGCAATAATAAGTCTATATTATGAACTAACGATCGATCCATTTCGCTTAGAGCCCCCGAGCAAACCCCTTCAATAATATTGAATGCAAAGTAACTTCCGCGGCAGACACACACAGATATTAATAGAGCGAAAGACATAGAGTTAGACGAAGGACGATGTGTAGATTTTGATAATATACATATATATATATATATCAAGACCATACCAACTTATGGATCCATTTACAAGCATTCAAGCGTTCAACATAGAACAGATAATACCCAAAACAAAATCCAAAACCAAACCGAAACAAGCAGAATCAAAAGGAAACGAGACGAGACGACAGCATATATACTTATATAAGACATTTCGCCTCTTAAAGCAATTATAAAGATAACAAAATGAGTAACGTTTATTATATTATTAAATTATACATACATATACATACTATATAAACGGAATAAAATAAATCAGCAGCAAACTTTCCATTTTATGGCGGCTTTCTTGGTTTTATTGCGACAACGCCAATTGCAGGTTTAAATCTCCCGCCAAACTTCAACCTTATCGAGCCGCTCTAATCGATAAGTATGGCTTACGTTACATTATTACGTTCTTGGTCGCTTTACGTTGTTTTTGTATCGATGTATCGCCCAGATTTAGAGTTTTTTCATGTCCTAGCGGGAATTTTTAGCGGGAGATTCCAACTTTTCGAGATTTTTTAAGGGGAGAGCCCAATTTTTATCTGGCCACACTGTTTTGATACAACAACATTTGGGCCGCTGTCGTTTTGTGTTTTACCGAAAAATCGAAATTTGAAGTGCTTGCAGGGCCGCCGGCGACAAATCATTTGGCAATAATAATTAATTAGTTTAATTAGGGTTTGGAGCCACAAACGAAGCGGGCCGAGCATCGGAAAAACGTAAGCAGAGGCCCGGAGAGAGGAAAACAAACGCTCCCGCCCGCATGCCTGCTAGTGTGTGTGTGTGTGTGCGTGTGTGTGCATGAATGGAGCGGCGTATGTGTGTTCATGGAAAGTGTGTGATTAAGTGCAGTGGGGAGCAGAAAAAGCTTTTATTAAAAGAACGGCTGAGCCAGCAGCAGCCAGCGATCGCGTCGCTCACGAAACTCCATTCCAACACCACTCTCTCTCTTTTTTTTTGTATTATCAAGGAGTCGCGCCTAAAACACTTTGCCGCAACCGAAGGCAACACCAACACATCCACAAAGGCCCCAAAGTCGCGTCATCAGTGGAAGTGGAAGCAGGGCGAAGCAGTTTCCAGCTCCAGTTCAAATCCTTCAAAACATGGACAGCAAGGGTCGCAATGTCATCGTCTGTGATAACGGCACAGGGGTAAGTTACAACACCACCACCCTCCCCCCCCGATAAACAACAACGCCCACTGTGTGACACACATTTTGGGAGCCAAGTTCTTGTTGTTGTTTACTGCTGCTGCTGCTCTTCTTTTCTTCTTGTAGGCTAAGCAGCGCTTGGGCCGGTGGGTTGGTCACTGCTTGCGGGCGTTGACGTTGCGTCTAATCGCAGCGGGGGGGGAGAGCCGGAGAGCTGCGCTTAGTTAAGCAGCGCTAGAAAATGCAATTATGTCGGTGCTGCTTCTTCTTCCTCTGATTCCTCAGCTTTAGTCATTGTAACGACGACGATCGCGTATTACTCACCCATTCGAGAGTTATGAACACTCACACAGACACACGCACCCACACAGGGGCCACACGGCCAAAAAAGAGCGAAAAGAGCAACTACATACATATATTTCAACATTAAGTTCTTATCTCGAGAATTTGTTTTGCGATTACGCCGGCTTCGATAAGAGTTCGATAAACCAAAGCAGTTCAGCAACGGCGAAGAACTGAATACACTGAGAAATCGATCTTAACTCTTAGACTTTGAAACGACTTTATTAAACCCTTGAGAGATCAGTCTTAATTAACTAACTAATACAAGAATTCCTCAAAACAACATAATTAAATGACCCATAAAATATTTATATTTTTGTTTTGCACACTGTTATCTCTTGAAATTGTTGATTATTCTTGAATTATTGTAAAAAAATAAACATTAAATCAGATCAGGGTTAACTCTGATTTACGATCATAGGTTTTATACCAAAAGCGGTGTTTAAACTTCATAAAAAAGGATAAAAAATAAATGATATTGCAATTGAAGCTCTTAATATGCAAATATAATCTCTTATTTACAATTTAACTCACTCAAATTTCTTTCATCTGCAATTACAGTTCGTCAAGTGCGGATATGCCGGCAGCAATTTTCCCACCTTCATCTTTCCATCGATGGTGGGACGACCCATCATTCGGGCGGTAAACAAAATCGGCGACATCGAAGTTAAGGTATGATTCATCGTACTTGCCAATTCAAGAGTGATCATATTATTAATCAGCGACAAGGAGTGAAGATTTCAAATACAAAACATAAACATAATCACATCACACGAATCGAATTGTGCACAGAGGCCGGTCATTCATCAATAATAAACATACAATATATACAATATATCGTTATCATTTGTCGATGTAACTTATCCATGACTAGTTGAACGGCAAAAGCAACATATTTAGCGCATAGAAGATCACAATATCCACCAATCAACCAAGAAAAACCACCCACATATTATATATTGTATACTTTTTCTGATTTTTTTGAGTCGAACCGCTCTCTGCTCTCCTTTCTATTCTGTCTATATTAGTGTGGCATATCTTACTACTATATATGATTTCATTTCGATTTATGCTCCCCATTTGCATTTCATATAATTTACCATTACCATTTACCATCTTGATTTTATCGCAACATCATGGGAACACTAGCCATTGCATTTTTGCTTGAGTTGCATCCATATCGGTCTCGGTCACGGTCTCGGTGTGTGGCTCTCTTCCATAATAATAATATATATTATATATAGTGTATAAGGCTGGTCGAAGGATATACATATGTACCTAATAACACCCCGTTGAGTGGGCTCCTAGGCTTAGAGTTTGATTAAGGACTCGGAATATGGAGACCGGACCACTCTCACTTGGCTTTTTTCTAGTGCATTGAATCAACTTCACATCAGATATATCTATACATAGATCTTAGTTAGCAGTTGCCTTTAGTTTACTTTCGTTTAGACAACAACAAATCGAACCGCCATTAGGCAAAGACAAATCTTGAATAGCTAGCAACGAACGATACCTAAAATATACGTATACTACATATTTACCACCTTTGAATATATATATTTCTGTTTCTTTTCAATATATTCTTATACATTTTTCTGTTCTTTTTTTACATATAAATTTTTGTTGAAAACGAAAATATTTGCAGGATTTACATGTCGATGTAAGTCAAGTTTATTATAGTTTAAAAAAAAAAAAAAAAAAATAATTAAATAAATAAAACAAAAAACCAAAAACCTACCTCTAAGAATCTAATCACCAAGCAAAACCAAACTCGAACTCCATTCGGCTAAAGGTTAAATAATAAAAATTTATACATTATCCAACACAACGCAAACGCAAACACAACACAACACAAAATCAAATGAAATATATTTTTTGAAAAATCCTTTGAGTAACTCCTAGCACTTGGGATTAACCCAATTAGCTGTTAACTGTTTCACATTTTCCACTAGTGTTGTGTTTTTGCCTTTAAATTGCAATACATAATATGTTTTCTCCCGACTCTTTAGTGGCTCCGCCGCCCGACTATCTTGTTGCTTCCATTCCACAATACTTGCACTCACCTGAATACACATGAAAACTCACTTGTGTAAATCATAAATCTTAAATCGTAAATCTTAAATATATCAAGCGAATCGGATCAATCTGATGAGGCGTGTTGCGAAACCGGACAAATTTCCATGAATATAATTTTTGTTATTCAACTTTAAAGATCCTTTTTACATTTACATTTACACCTCCTGTGTTGTTTTTTTGTACATGTACACGTATATGTATATATATTTTTAAGGCTACCCCTTGTTATTATTGTTGTTAATTATTTGTTTATAACTTGTTTCATTGACTTAAGTTGCATGCCTCCTGCCTCTGCCTCTGCTTGCTCCTTAGTTTGTCTCGCACGATCTGTTTGCCTGTTTGTGATGTCTATAACCCCAGTACCCACCACTAGAGCTAGGAACTCTGTGGCGCCTTGAATGTTGCCTGGCTTAATAGATACAGCTTAGTCCTTGTGTACTGTCGTTGCTGTTCTTGTCCCTCTTTGTGAATGTACCGTGTAACCCATAGACTAACGGTCGGCAATTCCATCCCTGGGGGCAGGGTAACTAGCCTCCGTTTAATCACTAATCCAAGAAACACCACCAACGACTTTACAGGATCTGATGGTCGGCGATGAGGCGTCACAGCTGCGGTCGCTGCTGGAGGTCTCCTATCCCATGGAGAACGGCGTGGTCCGGAACTGGGATGACATGTGCCACGTGTGGGACTATACGTTCGGGCCAAAGAAAATGGATATTGATCCGACGAACACAAAGATCCTGCTAACAGAGCCGCCAATGAATCCCACAAAGAATCGAGAGAAGATGATTGAGGTGAGTGATTTGAGTTTAGGATGATAACCTACCAAAGAACCAAGACTAATCCACCATAATCCACCAGGTGATGTTCGAGAAGTACGGCTTCGACTCCACGTACATTGCCATCCAGGCTGTGTTGACGCTATATGCCCAGGGTCTGATCTCGGGCGTGGTGGTTGACTCCGGCGATGGCGTGACGCACATATGTCCCGTCTACGAAGAGTTTGCCCTACCCCATCTAACGCGGCGATTGGACATTGCCGGTCGCGATATCACCCGCTACTTGATTAAGGTTCGTTTTTGGTTCGTTTTTTAACTCTCAAAATATGGTTTCAATATCCTGAATTATCCTGAACAGTTACTGTTACTCCGTGGCTATGCCTTCAATCATTCCGCTGACTTTGAAACGGTGCGTATCATGAAGGAGAAGCTCTGCTATATTGGCTACGACATCGAAATGGAGCAGCGTTTGGCCTTGGAGACAACGGTGCTGGTCGAGTCGTACACACTGCCCGATGGTCGCGTGATCAAGGTCGGTGGCGAACGATTTGAGGCACCGGAGGCACTGTTTCAACCGCATTTAATTAACGTCGAGGGACCAGGCATTGCGGAACTCGTCTTTAATACCATCCAGGCGGCGGACATTGATATACGGCCGGAGCTATACAAGCACATTGTCCTGTCCGGTGGCTCCACCATGTATCCGGGTCTGCCCAGTCGGCTGGAGCGAGAGATCAAGCAGCTGTACTTGGAGCGGGTACTCAAGAACGATACGGAAAAGCTGGCGGTACGTTTGTAAAATATTTTCTTATATTTTTCGATGATATTTAAATTTTCAAACAGAAATTCAAAATACGCATTGAGGATCCGCCGCGACGCAAGGATATGGTCTTCATAGGCGGCGCTGTTCTGGCCGAGGTGACAAAGGATCGTGATGGCTTTTGGATGTCCAAGCAGGAGTACCAGGAACAGGGCCTCAAAGTATTGCAAAAACTCCACAAGATCAGTCACTAAGGACGGCGGGAGAGGATGAGATGAGATGAGATGAGATCAATTGTAGCAATTTGTTTTCGGCTAGTTTCTATAAGTTACAAATCCTTCAGTTTAGCGTGAGATTTATCTGTCTGTCCAATTTTGTGTGTGTTTTTGTATGCCTGTCTATGGTCCGCTTGTCTTCCGATATACGATATCCGATATCCGATTCCCGAGTGCGTTCCTTGGTACAATGAATTGTAAAATTGATTTAGAAACTGCAGCCTGAAAAATGTGTAAACCCTGAATTATTATGCTTATTATTATTACGTCTAAAACAACGCTCCCACAAAAGTCAATCCCCCCCTCCCCTAAATTGTTTTTTGCTACCGATATATATATATATCTATTTTTGTAAACAAAAGCAAATGTTTCATTTCGAGCGAAAGTATTCCCCCATTAAAAGTATTGTATTAACTAGGCCAAGTCTGCTGCCAGCGGCGATTATAAATCGCGTTCGAATCAGAGAAGGAGCGAGATATATAATGAAAGTTGCACAGCACAGAGCGAGAAAGAATAAGAGAAAGAGAGAGAGAGAGAGAGAGAGGGAGAGAAAATTAATTGATTTAACTGACTTGTCAACGCATTTAGGGTTAAACCGACTCTTTGCTTTCCACAACAATAATAATCCAAATAATACGCGTTTAATTGATTCATTTCTCCAAGCCTGCCTTTTCTAGTTAGTTGCAATTTTGATGATGATGAGATCGTTGTTTTTTTGGGGCAAGCCGGAGGCAGCACATGCTAAACTATCAATATCAACACTATATATATATACAAACACATATATATGTATATATATATATGTAATTCTATGTATAACGAGTGTGGTATGCCAATTATATATAAAGTGAATGCATTCAACATTTATTATGTATAATGTGTACTAAAGTAGACTTGGTTTTTTTTACCAACTAAAAACAGAACACAAGAATCACAATAATAAAAACGAAAAACAAAAACAAATACAAATAAAAAACAAATGCAATCTAAACGGTTTTATGACTGGGCTTCTGGCACAAAATAATAATAACAATGGAAATGCTCTCATTCCTGTTCTGCTGATTAGAACACCTTTCGATTCTCGATTCAAATTGTTTAATGCCGAGTTCAAGTGCAAAATATATTATATATAGAATGCAATTCAGCCTCGGTCAAGCAGCAAACAAAGCCAATCGAAAGATACGATAAAGGTGAAAAAACCCTTGAGTCATGAGGGGGGAGTGGATTATGCAGATGAAAGGCGTGTGCCGATGGTTTTGAGCATAATCCAAGGTCGCATAGAGATTTTCTACTATGTTTTTAGTTATTTGGATACTTTATAGTTTAAATAAGGAGTTTAATTCTTGTTTTTATAATACATATTAATCTATCATCTATATACCTTTGCAGGGTATTATAATTTCCATCAGAATCTTGCAAAGCAGTGAATAAGCCCTTTTTTGACCCTATAAACCATATATATTCTTGATCAATATGCAGATTTATTAACCTTATAAAACCTAAATTGGAACAGCATTCCGAATTTAATTTAATTTATTCTTAGTTGTAGATTTTTTAAAAATTGGATTTTCCCAAAAAGTATATACTCTTTGCTTTCCACAACAATAATAATCCAAATAATACGCGTTTAATTGATTCATTTCTCCAAGCCTGCCTTTTCTAGTTAGTTGCAATTTTGATGATGATGAGATCGTTGTTTTTTTGGGGCAAGCCGGAGGCAGCACATGCTAAACTATCAATATCAACACTATATATATATACAAACACATATATATGTATATATATATATGTAATTCTATGTATAACGAGTGTGGTATGCCAATTATATATAAAGTGAATGCATTCAACATTTATTATGTATAATGTGTACTAAAGTAGACTTGGTTTTTTTTACCAACTAAAAACAGAACACAAGAATCACAATAATAAAAACGAAAAACAAAAACAAATACAAA
>VNKB01014001.1:0-13558 GCA_008042735.1 Drosophila leontia | reverse complement strand
GAAAAATGTGGCCAACGCTAGACAACAACGTCCAGTTGGACTCCAGAGGGAGTAGGTTCGAGAGAACCAGAGGAGCTCTCGGTGCCCAGAATTCCCCAGAGGGAGCAGGGGAATAGGCGGCTGCCGCAGAGGCGGACGGGACTGTGCTCGGATCTTTGCATAACATGGACTTTGAATGGCCACAGGGCTTGGCCATACTTACAAATTGGACTACACCTTCATTTTCACTTCTATACGAAAAGGCCGCGCTCGGTGTTACACAAGGAAAAATAAGTTTTACAATATTAATGAAATTTATTAAATAAACAAGTGGAAAAGACTTACTTTCTATCTTGTATATTTAGTTGATGTCTTCTATATCTTATTTGGCTTTTCGACAAATATTTATAGGTATTAAAATTCATTTAATTTATTTATGTTTATATTTATAAACTAACTTTATGACAATTATATTAAATATAGAACTTGTTGGCTATATAAAGTTCTTGTTTACGATTTTAGGAGAGATTTGGAGTGTCCTTGTGAACTGTACTGTTTCAGCTAGGTATTTGGTTTCAAGAATTGCTGTAAACATCACAGAAACCTAAATAAATAACTGTATATATTTTTAAAATTACAAATATTTATAAAATGATGACACCAAATTGTTTTGATAGGAATATATAATAGCAGAAGTTTCACCAAGTATGAACATCGCCTCACAAAATATAATAACATAAAGTGTATTTCTGAATGATTGAATCTTTTATAAAAACTTGATATACTATGTTTTCTCCCAGTGAACCCCGCTGAACCCCAGAGGTCAGATCCAATCCGCGGCGCTGAGAACACACGCAAAGTGGGCAACTGGCGAGACTTTTGTTTGCTTTGCTCCGCACTTTTGGTTTCACTTCATTGGGATTGGAATAGGGATTGGAATGGGGACTCGAATGGGGATTGGAATGGTGATGGGGCTGAAGACTTGGGTGGGGTTTGGGCTTGGGGTTTCCTATCATTACCGCGCCGTGTTAAAGTTCAAGTTCAGAACGATTATTGTTCTAGGCGCTGAGCGGAGTGGCGGACCTTAAATTGTTTGCTCTACGCGCGATACTCTAATCCCATTTCCATTCTCATTCCCACATGCACGGGCGTAATTTGTATAATTTCGCATAATTTGTCTGAAAATTAGCCATCGCTACTCCGCAGACGCATGCAAATGCTGCGAGAGCTGTGAATGGTCGCTAGTCCAGAAGGGGGCTTCCTACTTTTTAGTTTAATTGAAAGACCCTGGGCCGGGGACAATTGCTTCTGCTGCTGCCAGGTAGTACAGGCCCGGCTCCAAGGTCCGCCAGGCGATACAAATTTTATGTTTATTACACCTTAATAATGCGTGTTTACAAACAAATCTCGTTCATGGCGCAATCAACGCTCGGCAATCGGCATCGGGCATCAGGCATCAGGCATCAGGCATCGGGAATCGGACATCGGACATCGGCATCTGGCTAAGCGCCTGCCTCCCAGTCGCAGTCCCAGTTACAGTCTCGTCTCAGTCCCAGTCCCAGCCCCAGTCTCGTCTTGGTACCATTCCCGTCCAGCTGCTCCAGCCAGCTCTTCCCATCAACGTTTGCGGCGCACGCATGCGCACTCAAATTATATGGTAAAGGATTTTTATTGGCAGCTCGCAGCGTTTTTCCCTGCGCAGGATGGCCGCCGTATCTGCGTCCCAGGCCCATGATCGGACAGACGACCATTGGCCATTGATGTCTAGCCGGGCGATTGTGCTTGTTAGAGCGGAAAGCTGCAGTGCCCAGTGCCCATAGTCCAGCACCAGACTCTTGTCTGGCTCCGATTCTGGTCCCTGGCTGGGGTCTGTAGAAGCGCGACCTGGAAGTAAGCCAGTAGTGAATGAGCAGCGGCGACGGCATCGTCCTTGTCCAGGTGCCATAATAGACAGGCATTTTGCACACGCCACAGAGCTCCCTATTATACTCTTTTTGGGAAAAAATTTTAAAATGTTTTTAAGGAGTAATAAATATAAAAGACTTTAAAAGAAATCTTTAAAATATTACTGGATTATTTAAAATATATTATTAAGGTTTATTTCGAGAATTTAGCGAGAATTTTGTGTAATTAAATGATATTATTTAATGAAAGATATATAATAATATTGTTAAGAATCGAAGCATATTTCATTTTTTGTCAAATAACTCAAATTTATTGACTTTTTAATTAAAAATAAGAGTATTTATTGTGTATTTTTGCTGCTCTTACTACTCTTGACATAAAATATACAAAAAAAAAACCTTAAAAATCTCTATAATATCAAAAATATATTACAAAGGTATCAAAAATTCGTGCAATGCTAAATAGCCTCTCGTTTCGAAGTCTTTGCATGTGTGCGCTTGGGTGGGTGCGTGACCATGGAGCGGTTGTCTAAACTGGACGTTCTTCTGGGGGATCTCTGGGCCTGCTTGGATACCAGGCTGGGGCTGGCGGAGGAAGAGGCGGCGGTGGGGACCGAGTGTCCTCGGGCATAAGGCATTGTTTAAGGAGAGTTTGCACTCTCGTATTCAAATATGAATATTATCGCGTTGGCTTAATCACAATCAATATTTCTACGGTTTTCTCCGCTCAGGCACTCCCCGCACATAGAGTATATATATTTATTTGAATTTCGTAAGCATCCCAGGCACCCTCATCGTGTTTCTATTTTTGTAATTGTCAGAGAAAAGAAAACAAAAAATAAGAATAAAAAAAAAAAACAATTTTAATAAAAGAAAAAACTCAATTCGATTGTGCCCACACCCGCCGAAACTAAGGGATCTGTCAGAGTGAGCGTTGGATTCGGAATCAGAATAAGAATTAATTGGCAATTATTCTTTTTACTGCTGTCATGTTAATACTCTTTCTACGGGTACAAAGAATGTTTCTAAATTGTGTCAAAATTGAAAATAAATTAATCTCCAAGTTGAAATAAAAAAATATAGTTTCTAGTTGCAAAAAAAGGTTTTAAGCATATGGAAGAAAAGCACAACTAATTAATTGAAGAAGAACTTGAAATGAATACTCAAGATTAATATGTACAATAATTGGTATATTAAACTTAATATTAATACTTTATCTTATAGATTAAGGCTCTCAAGAGAATTCCTATTGCAATACTTTTTAATAACTTACCATTTTCTACTTCTTTAAAAAAGTCTAAACATTTCCTTCGATTATTTCCTGCCAAATTGAATAACTAATTTATTTTTAATGCCACTTTCTTTCCACACTCGTCCACACTCGCATGTGAACAGTACAAAAACATTAATTTAAACCTAAAACAAATTAAACACGGACTATAAAAAGGCAAAAACCAGTCAAAGTGCTGCAAACTAATCACCGGGAAAATAATCAAATAACATGAATAACCCACGAAAGCAGACCACGAGAAAGAGGTATTGTTTACTCAGAGAATTATATTTCTTCTTGCAGCTAAAGTCCATTTACAATTGCCTAAAGTTAAATGGAAAATGCGCAGAGCTCAAACAGTTCGATGAGACTGTCGCTCACTTAGGGTTGCGATTCTTCAGAAGATTCTTCGCGAAGAAGCCCCAACGACAGGAGAGAGAATAGCAAAGACAGAGCGAGACCACATACAGGAAGTTCAGCAGGGATCAACAAGGATATACATACCTCCTCCAAGATGCAATTGCCCCAGCAAAGTGGAGCGACGAACGGAGGACCGAGGGTCAGCTTCAATCGGGATGTGCACGTGAAGCGGATAGGTCAGTGTTAAGTGCCTGCTCTCCCGACGCAAACCAAAAAACATAACCCCAATAGCCAAACCAGAAATTAAAAACAAATAACCAACACGCGCAGCAGCATCAGCATCCGAATGAGAGCGGCGGCCACAAGGCTCCCTAATGACAAACTAAGCAAAAAGCCAGCAACCTCATCAATAACCAGCTAACAAAAAATTACTAACCCGCATCCACGTATACTACATCCATGTGTGTGTGTGAGTAGGCCAATTTTGGTCAATCAATGACGGACGCTAACAACCCACGCGAATGCAACTCATTAGCCCGGCGAGTTAGCCAGCGAGTTCTAGCGCGAAGACGTGGCTTTCCATCTTCGGTTGCATAAGAGCCTCTTCAGCTTCTCAGTTTTCTTTGTTGCAATTTGCAATTTTTGGCGAGGAATAGAAAAATAATAAACACAAGTAGCAAGCTATATATGTGGAGAAGGCGAGGAAAGAAAAACAAAAAGCAACCTCGCGCTGGTGGGCGACTAAAGCCAGAACGAATGCCAAAAGCAATAAAAATAAATATAATAATAACAAAGCCGCCCCAACAATAAAATGTAGTTTACCTTGAGAATAATCGCACACAGCACAGCGCAGCCACACATAGACGCCGAGTGGAGGAGAGCTTCCCTATGACTGTTTTAAATAAGTTGATATTTTATAAGGCATTACAAGTCGCCCAGCTTGGCCGAGTATCACTTTGCACATCCCATCTCCAGGGGAGAGGGCCTGCAAGGCAGAGCATCTGCATCTGCATCTGCATCTGGAGCTAGAGCTAAAGCTAGAGCTGAAGCCCAAGCTGGACGCTTTGTCTCCGACTATATTATTATTGTTATGATTATGTCTGGCAGCCGCGACAGCAACGACATGGGATTTATTTCATAGCCGGATTGAATTTATGGCAACTGTCGCCGCGATCCGTGGCTGCGGCGGAATGAAGAAATTAAAAATTGATTGTGACAAAACCTAGGCAGGCTAATTCCTTTCCATTTAGAACTGCCAAAGCCGGTTGTTCTCGCATTTCCTTATGGCTCTCTGGCTTGGCTAATTAACCGAAAGTCCTTTTCGGTGCGTAGATCTTAAATGGTTATGAACCAGATT
Organism: Drosophila leontia; assembly: GCA_008042735.1. NCBI lineage: Eukaryota > Metazoa > Arthropoda > Insecta > Diptera > Drosophilidae > Drosophila > Drosophila leontia. The sequence goes on along the minus strand of VNKB01014001.1, from coordinate 8,688 downwards.
TCCCCCGGTCGCGTAATTGCCTCAAATGGCTGCCATTTCGCTTAACTTGGCTTAATTGACGCAAGCGAATTTAATTGCAATTTGTAAATTGGTTTAGGCAAATGCTTCGAGGTTGTCCAAATGTAACGTGATTGGGTAATCTGCCGGCCAGGCGCGATTCATTAGTCCATAGCCTAGTCGATTGAAGTTGCATTAGAGATGAAGTTTGTGATGTTTGCTAAACATCTTGAGTTATGCTTATAGTTTACTAAATTAACCAAGTTACTAAAGAAATATGTATAGATTTTTTAATAAGAAGAGTATTTAATTGTTGTATTTCTCTTAAAGCTGAACTCTACAATTTTGAAAGTTGATCAGTCTTGAAAACAAGTTCGTGGCCCAAGTCTTTTGATTCACCTCAAGACTTCCTTCATGGAAGCGAATAACTTGCTTAAAATAACCAAAATCATTCGATTTTTAAATACTTCAGAGCTAAAGTTCAGCTTTAATATTATAAAAGACATCTCAGTGTAAGGATTTCGTGACGGATAAGGGTTTGCAATTAGCAGAGTAATCCCGCCAGTCACAAACGTTTAAAGTAATTTAGGCTCAAGTTAAAAAATTAATTTCAGCCTCTCTGTGTCTCTATCTTAGTCTCTATCTTTGCATGCAAATTAAAGCAATTATGTGTAAAACACAGATTTAATGATGATTTAATTTTGACGCAACAAAACAGCGAGATAAAGCGAAGAGGCAGCTGGAAAGGAAAATTATTCGCCCGCTGGGCACAAGGCAACATTTTTCATCGGCAAGTTAACATGTGAATTTTCTGCTAAATTACAGTGCAGTCAAAAGTCAAAGTTGTTGACTGTAAAAAAGAAAAACGAAAAAATCAACTAAAAGACGACTAATTTCAGCCAATTTGAGACAGCGTCGCTGCTACAGGTGAGCCTCGGTCGCGCGGACGGCACCTCGTTCAGCCTTGCGCAGCGACAAATTTGGCCAAGACGAGTCGGGTCGACAGCTGTGCTGCCTGATGATGCACTCACTCAGCCCGAGCTGCTCGAAGGCGGACAGGTGACGCGAGAGGGGTGCACACAAGGGAACAAGGCCAAGACTGGGCTGGCTCCTGGCCAAGTCGTCGTCCTTCCATCCGTCAACTGGCACATATAGTACCCGAGCTGGTGTGTGTGCGGTGATGACATAATTTCAGATGGGCGATTAAAAAGGCGTTACGAGAACAAGTCCACCTCTAGCCAGTCAAAGTCTGATCGAGGTAGAAGCGTAGGCCTCTCCCGTACAGCGTTGCGTAAGACGCAAGGCATTTCCCTCCCCATTTCCCCATTACGATGCTCTCTAATGAGCTCTCGTACACATTTAATTAATTAATTTAATTAGGCAGAGAGCAAGTCATTATTATGGGATTTGCTACGACGTTTCCTACTGCTCTCGTGCTTTTGGCTTTGGCGTTCAGCTCCACATTTGATTTGGCTTTCCGAGTGCCGAGTGTCGAGTGCGAACTTTGTCAAAGTCGCAACTGGTTTTTTGGGTCTGCTCTCGTGCCATCTTTGGATCTTTGGATCTTTGGGCTGGGGTTGGGGATGGGAAGGCTGCTATTAAAATGCCATTTATGCTTTTTTATTAATTCATCATTTGCATATATTTTGTTTTATTTTCGTATTATGTCTCTACGCGCGCTGCGCAAGAAACTTAATTAATAAGTCTCAATTTTTGGCTTGCCTGCCCACAAATTTCGCACTATTTTCTCGCTGTTATTCAGTTGTTTCTGTTGCTGTTTCAGCTTTTTATTACCATTTTTTGTTGTATTTTTTTCTCGAGTGACATTGGCGTAGGCAGTCGCAGTTGTTGGCCGCCCCGCTCGGCTGAGATTGCTTTCAGTCGCTTTTGATATTGGACTCAGTCAGGTTCTTAGCCGCCGCCTGTCATTCTTCTCGTTCCGAAACTGAAGTGCTTGTGTCCAGTGACAACACAGAGGGAGACGCCTAGGGGAATATATATACCAGAATACATATTGGAGGTAAATTCGTCTAAATGGAGTTGTCGATCATCGAAATCCCCAACCTTAACTCCAGTTGTCGCAAATACAGAAAATCACTTCGAATTGCAGACGATTGCGTCATTTGTTTATCGAAATGTGTATTGAAATGAGTCGCAGATTATTTTTAGAGCTCTTTAACTCTTTTTCGTCGAATGTTTCGGTTTTCTTTGTGCTTTTTGGTGATTTGTTATTTGTTTATCCGCTCTCGCCCAGCGAGCGCTCTGTAGCTGTTGCTGTTGACAGCTGCTTAGGGGGAGAAACAAGTTTGTCGCCCGAGTCTTTTGTATGGGCGCCATTCTTTAGCGAAAGTTCCCCTTCGCATTTGCCGTTTGCCTTTTGCCCTGCGGAATGGCCAGCGAGCAATTTTAATTGGACAGTTGCAGGTCCGGCCTCCATATCCCCTGCAACACGCTGATTTGCATACCTCGCTCCAAGGACGCGGCGCGCCGCTTTTGAAGTGATTAGGTCCTGCGACTGCTGCCTTCGCGGAGGAGCATTAAATTATTTTCATACCGAAAATAAATGCGACCTGTCCAGATAAAAGCCGAAGTCCGATTTAGGCCCTTAAATGAAATCGAAAGTGCGCTCCGGTTAATTGAAATACCCCATGGCAGCCTACGCAGCTCTTTAGCAAACCGAACCTGCACTGCAAAAAATTAAGTGAAACATGGAGTCATTAACAACTTCTTGACATCTTACCTGACTCTTACCTTTAGAGCTATTTTCTGAAGTAATTTTGCAACTACTTATTGAACCTTGGACCCCATTAATAAGGCATTAATGTGCCCCTTGCCAGAGATTCCTCCGAGTGCATGCCTAGACCAGTAGCTCGGGCTCAGAGGCGAGCGAGGAATGCGGGTGAGCTCCCATTTAGCGAACTGCCTCGACCTTATCTTGTCACTGACATGGCCAGCAGCAGGGGATAAAGCATTTTAGCCAACTAAAACGTTTTGCCAGCTACGGGGAGTGGATTGCAGATAAAGCTAGAGCTGGAGCAGGCTCTTCCTCTTCTGTGGTTGTGGTTGCTCTTAATGAGGCGGACTGGAGGTCGCAACAGCGGCATCATCACAATTACTGAGCGGTATCATTAAACTAAGGCAAAGTCATCGGCGACGACCTGCTCCTGGCAGCGGCGTTTTGCGGCAAGTGAAAGTCGCCGCAGATTTCATTATTTATATGAGCCGAAATTCGGCTGATTTTTTCTTATTACTTGTTTTTTCTGCTGGTTGTGCGTGGCTTTGAAGTTGGTCAGTGTGTTTTTGCCGAAAACCGGAACCGAAACCGAAACCGAACCCAAAACTGAGCCCCAAACACACAAACTTGCAACTGGAAAGGCGCTGGCCAGGGGCAGAGACCAGTTGGAAAAGTGGATCAGATGCTTTATCGCCGCGGTGGCTTTTCCAAAGTGGAACTTATTATGGGCTCCGGCTCCTTATGGGCTCGAATCGAGCTGGTTAGGATGGCGTGGCCGCATAAAGTGGATCAATGATTAGATTAATGAGTGCCTCTCAGCACTCGGTAATCAATCAAATGCTGTACTCACTGCCTGGCTTGAAAAGCACCAAAAAACCGCCCCGAGATGATTGTCTTCGGGGTCTATGGGAACTCTGTTTACGGTTGAGGCTCTTGAGAGCTCTTTGATGCTGTCGCTTAGTGCGAATTTATGTTTTCCTGTTGCCTCCAAAATAATACAAAACACTGCGCCGATATAACGAGAAAGATATACAAAACGCCGCCGGCATGCGAACGAATGAACGAACGAACGACCGAAACCTTGTAAGTTGGCCAAGATCGAGCCATCATGGGAGCTCCGAGAGCTGCACTGCATTTCACCTTGACACATATCGCCTGACAGCTGATTGCAGTCGCAGATGGATGTGTGTGCAGTCCCTGGGAATAGTTTCAGTACCTGGAGCACCGCCACTGCCATCTCCCATCTAAATCCCATTCGCAATCCCATGCCGTTAACGCTAAACCAATTTGGCACACGACACGCCCAGCTCTGTCATTATTCATTGTTGTTTGAATTTCGATTAGCCATCGGTGTCACTTTGCCATTTTGCAGCACGGCTTGGATTCGGATTCGAATCGGAGCGAATGTGGGAGCGGTTCTTGGGGCTCCACTTCTCTGTCCACGAATGTGACAGGTTGTGCAGGTGAATGGACACTGCTCTGTCGAAAGCTGGAGCGGCACAGGTTGAGGGGGAACGGCTAGGGGAAACAGAAGTCCAGTTGATCTCGGGGCAAGGTCAGCACAGAAATGAGATGGCTCCGCTGATCTGAGATCTCGGCTCAGAACTCTAGGTTCTGAGATGTGTGTGCTACACGGAAAGAAATGAGTTTTATGTTCATTATAATTTTATAATAGTAAATTTTACACAAAGTAAATTCGATTCCTGAGATAGAGAACTAACACGTCAGACTGCAAACAGAAAAGTACATTTGTACATTTAAAAACTTGATAAATATACTTACTAAATATAGCATCATAATTAGGGTTCGCTATTTGCATTAATAACTGAATAATACATTTTGCTGATATATATACTTTTCCTTTCGATATACATTCCTAATTGCAATCAGATCACTTCTAATTATTTCTCTGTGTGCAACTAGATGAGTTGGCCGGAAAAAAGGGGCTGACTGGCTGACTGGAGAGATCACGCATCTCGGCCGGCACATCTCGTTCTGGCCAGCCGCGATGATGATGCTCGTTTCGGCACGTTTTCCTTGGCGTTTCTGTTTCGTTCTGCTGGCCCCTCTGCTGTTCCACTGCTCCGCTGCTCTGTTGTTTTCGGCGTATTAAATAATAATGATTATGAAAGAACAAAAAAAGTGAGGAAGTGGAGAGGAATCTTTATGAGAGATAGATCAACTGGGACCGCAGCAGCCTCTTCAATGGCCATTAGCGCTTACAGCGCCCGATTACAGAGCAGGCGTTCCACAAGATCTCTTGGCATTTCAGCGTTTCCCCGGCATCAAGCATTGAGGGCTCCATCTCGGACAGACGTGGGCTAGATCCATTGTCAGACGGCCGGCAGTCTCTCGATCTGAAAGCCCCACCGAATCAGTATGGTCCGGACGGGACGGGCTGCCTTATTTAGCGACTAGTAGTTGGCAGCTGGCAAGTGTGAATTGGCCACAGCTGGCCGGACTGCCTGCCAGCCTGCCTGCTAGCCTCTGCCAGATATTACATCATCGCCGGGCTAATGTGCTAATTTGTCTTTACATGAATGCCAACTAGTTCGCGGAACTGCCTCTGCAATTGTGTATTTGAACCCTGTAAACCTCCTCACTTTTCATACACACAGAACTAAAACAATAGCCGTTTCACAGCTCACATTTTAATGATATTTATAGACTTTTAAATATTAAATAATGTTTAGAGAGTGTTAATATGTTGAGCTTTTAAAAATATATGTATGTCAGTAGTTGCTGATGAAGATGTCTTTCTTTGAACATCCGTAACACCGCTGAAACCTTCTTTAAACAAATATCATACCATACATATTTTACTTCTTTTTGATAAATATTTAACATTATTTTTACAAAATATTTAATAAATTTTCCCCCTTTTTTATACGTGCAGGCAAGCGTCCCAGTGAATACGAGCCGCCGGCTAATCTGCAGAGTTACCACCAGCTCCCGCCGGACATCGATCCCGCGGACATTCGCAAAGAGGCTGCCTTGGTGATCGCCCAGGCGGGCCGGCACCACAGCAAGGCCGAGAACGGCGACCAAATACCCAACTTCCGGAGCAAGCAGCGGCGCCAGAGCCAGCCCAGTGACTTCCATTCGCTGCCGACGCGCCGCAAGAAGGGCAAGCCGGTCGCCCGCAGTGTCAGTGACGCCTCCACCAAGAAGCCAGCGGTCAAGCGTCCCTCGATCTTTGGTCTCTTTAGCCGCAAGAGTGATCCCCAATTGGACAGGGATCCCAGGTTTGAGGACGGCGGCGCCAGACGACTAGTGCGCAGCAAGAGTGATGTGGGCAGCAGCAAGATAGCCAGGAAATTGGAGGAAAAGGCACACGGCAACCAGTCCCAGTCCAAGCAGCAGCTGAGTCCTATTATAGAGCAGGCACAGCGCGAGGACTTCTTCGAGAAGGACTATTTCCGAGAGCGGGAGCGCCGCAAGTCAGACGCCGTCACGCCGCGCGAGAAGAATGAGAGCGGTCGCGGCCTGAACGAGCTGCTGGCCAGGAGTCGCTCCCAGGCGGAGCTAGACGGACCCCTGATATCGAGCGGACCAGGACAGGGAACAGGAACAGGAACAGGACCCTCTATTTCGGCGGGAATCCGCGATCGAATCGAGACACTGCAGGCAAAGTCCGGTGAGAATATGCACAGTTCTCAGCAGCCGGCAGAGCGCCTGCCGCTGACCAAGGGCCGCACCGTGGACGGCCTGGTCAAGCGATTGTCCATGGAGCGCTTCTCCCCACAGCCGGTGATTAGCCAACCGGCCTTCTCGTACATACGGCCCAATGAGGGCATCACCTACGCCCAGCTGGATCTGGGCGAGGAGCAGGTCCGGCGCTCGCCCCTCGACCGCGACGTGCGCACTCCGCAGCGGGAGTTCGCCCCGGCCCGGCCTCCGCGGGCCAGCGATGTCAGACCCAGTTATTCGCCGACATCAAATGGCGTTCCACTGGCCAGCAGCCGGCCCAGTCACTCGCCGTCGCCGTGGCAGCAGCTTAGTCCCCGGAACCTGAGCGACGAGGACGAGGGACTGGGCTATGAACCCCGGAAGGTGTACTACGATGACGAGTTTTCGCGGCGGGCAGAACCGCCCATTGTTCCGGTCATACGGAGCGTGAGTCCCTCTCCGTACCTAGATGAGCTGGGCTACCGCAGAGCCCAGCTGGAGACCCGCATCCTCACCAGACGGTTCGGCGAGGGAGCCACTTTGGAGAGGAACCGAGAGGTGGGCAGACCCACTCCCGAGCGTGAGCCAGAGCGCTTCCATCGCCCAGTTCGCCAGGAGCTGTCCAGCGAGTATCCGCCAGAGCGCTCCCAGCTGGACAGCGGCTCCACGCTGCCCCGCATGGAGAAGACCTCACGTTACCGTCACACCAAGTACTACGACGACGGACTAGGAGGTGTAAAGGAGACCTACGTGCGGGAGACTCAACGGGATGGCCAGGTGCGGGAGTCGCGACATCGCGAACGCATCGGGGAAAGGGAACGGGACTACAACTCGGCAGACCGACTGGAGCACGAGCCCAAGAGCCTGGACTCGCAGCTGACGGACCAGTACCGATCCTCGCCGGAGCTACGCGCCCAGCAGACGCTGCAGCGGGAGGCGCGGGATCCGCAGGACTACTGGCAGAGCAGCCTCAAGCGGGACAAGCTGCAGCAGCGCAGCTTCGACAAGGGTGACTCGGGCATAGAGAACGACTTCCGCAAGGAGTCATTCAACGGAGACTTGACCACAAAGTAAGTAAGCCCTAAGATTAACATATTTCTCTTACTTTGCATAATAAATATCTTGGTTTCGCTCTTTCTCAGATGGCGTAAACGCACTGTTCACGATGACATTCGGGCCTGCGATTCCTTTTTGCGCAAGGAGCGGCGGGACAGTGCCCAGCAACGCCAGATCCAGCGTCAGGCGGTGCCATCTCGGCTGCGCCGCGAGCACAGCTACGTCTACAGGGAACGCTCCATCGACGACGGCTCCCACTTTGATCCGCACCTGGACAAGTATCCGGTGGCCACCAGCACACTGCGTCGTCGCGAGCAGCACTCTCAGTCACAGTCACAGTCCCAGACCCCGAACCGCGAGGAGTCCAGCACTCTGAAGCGAAACAAGAAGCTGGGTGGCTTCGAGAAAGTCAAGCAGTTGTTCACGGGTTCAGCTGGTGGAGCCGGTAGCCATGGCGGCAGTGGTCGCAGCAGTGGCAGCAACGTGTCCAGCGGCAAGAAGGATCGGATGAGCAATGGGAACAGCAGCACGCTGAGTCGTCGCGACAAGGAGAAGGAGAAGGAGCGGGAACGGGAGCGCTACATGGTCAGAGAGGAGGAGATGCGGTCGCGATATCGCGAGCATCACACCGAGGAGGCCTTACGCGAACCAAAGGTGAGTTTTGAGAAAATGTTGGTTTTTTTTCAAAATTTCAAGCGAAGATCGATAAATATATGGGCGTTTAAAATGTATTAATAACATGTTAAATTTCAATATTTTCGATACGTCCAATTTTAATACATAAAGCATTACAATAATTTCTAAGGACTTGATCAGCCAACAACAAGCAGAACAGAACTCAGATAGAACTCAGCATCTACTATTAGTTTATTTCAACATTAATCAAATTAGCATATTGTTTTTATTGTTTCTATTGTTAATGTGGTTAAATTTTTAAATGAATTTCAACAATTCATTATAAAACTTTTACACTTCTTGTGAGCAGTATAAAACACTGTTTTAATTTCGAATAATTTTCCCATGGAGAATAAAATTAACAGCAAGTTTTCCGTTCCATTTAATTTTCATGTCCGTTTTGAACTTGATTTCTGGTATATAGCTTGGTAGTATTTTCAAGTCAACGCTGTATTCCTTGACGAAATAGCGTTTATTCTATGAGAAAGGGGTTTTTAAATAATATATATCGTTAGAAATAATAGATTACTAACCATTTTAAAGGGACATTCCACTGG
>VNKB01014000.1:0-44269 GCA_008042735.1 Drosophila leontia | reverse complement strand
AAAGAACACACGAAAAAGTATATACATAGATAAGATGCATATGTTAGGTACTAAATCTTTGCAGCCATGTCTATCTATAAGTACAGCCGCCACTTAGGCCTACGTAAATACAAGCAACCCGAAATATGACCTCCTGCGAGCGGTCTGGGTTTGTTTAAGATACCATATGTGCTATCGGAGTAAATGTGTGCTCCCTTATCGCACTTAGAGTATTATCCACGATCGGGAACTGTCCGATGCGTGGGTCTAGAAATAAGTAATTTCCATTCTCATGTTAGCTAGTTAAGATAGGATTTTAAGAAATAAATTCAGTTTGAAATATCAACTCAACAACGTCAGACGCTCGTTTTATTTACAGCCTCTCTCGACAATCTATAATATAAACATCAAAACCAATCTGCAAGGGTATACAAACTTCGGCGTGCCGAAGTTAGCTTCCTTTCTTGTTATGGATTAAATTACAGTAAAGTACAGTCAATGTATTTTGTTGTTGGATTCAAACTACGTGTGTATTTTGGTGTTGGTTTTGGAGACTGTAAATTACTGTCAGCTGCATCCAAGATGCTGTTCTTATTGGGGTGTAATCGTGGGTCAACCTTAAGTTTTTTACAGTGAAACTGTAAAATACTGTATTTCACAATTTTCGTAGGTTGGGGCCTTTTTACTGTAGAATCGTGGTTGAATTTACTGTAGAGCAGTTATTAGACAAAACTATAGTTTACAGTAAAATTAAACCATGATTTTGGGTTGGTGCTCTTTGACTGTGAAATTGGTTGGATGTACTGCAGGAATTTTTTCCGTGTAACGTTTTTCCTGTACTCACTTATCTCTTTGATCCACCACTGTGGGTACGTCTTTTTAGAGTACGTGAGTATGCACGACTTCTTGTATGGGTTATTATGAATGTTTGTCATGTCCTCGACTTCTTTGTTGATTCCTTCCAGGGTAGATCTAACCTTGATCCTCCTGTTTTGGATCTTTGACTGTACAATCTTTATATATTTGTCTCAGGCTGTGTTGCGAGGGTTGCGTTTTGGTGCCGTCTCGCATGTCGGCAACGAAATTTCAAAGATTATTTACTTATGGTCTGAAAATGAGTGCTGTGTCCAGCAGAAGGAGACTATTTTGAATAAAATAAATTGATTTTGCCGAAAAAAATATTTGTTGTCTTTTTTTTTTTAAGTCCTGCTTACTTTGGAACTCACCTTGTATTACAAGAAAGGCAGCTAACTTCGGTACCTCGAAGTTTGTATACCCTTCCAGTTTGCAATTGGATCATTGCAATTGGATAATAGAAGAAATTACCGGAAATATACAAAAGTTCTATATTATACATAGCATATATTATACATAGCATATAATAATTTGTATATTATACATAGCATTAATATATTATAAATTTATATGCTGAAGACACGCACAGAACAGAGTTTCATTACATCTTACATTTGACAGTTGCAGTTTTACACTCCCAGTTTTACATTTTCTCTACTTCTACCGATCGTTTCTATGGCAGCTATTTGATACAGCTTTCCGATTTTCATAAAATTTCAACTGAAATTCTGAAATAATGTAAAATGGCCGTATCTCAAGAATGATTTAAATATGTTAAAACACAGCCAAGGTATAATTTATTTTTAATGTGTTGATTATTTGTATGGCAGCTTTATGATATAGTCGTTCGATCCGGCCAGTTCCGACATATATTGCAGTGAGAGTATCCAGAAGACTATATGCAAAGTTCAATTCAGATATCTTTAAAACTGAGGGACTAGTTTGCGTAGAAACGGACAGACGGACATGGCTAGATCGACTCGGCTATTGATGCTGATCAAGAATATATATACTTTATAAGGTCGTAAATGTCTCCTTCGGTGTTTTAAGGGGTTATACATATACAGTTGTGATAGTTGAAAAAATCTCACAAAAATTCATAACAATCGGAGCATTAGAACCGAAGTTGTAGCTATTTATAGCGCACTACCTGCACATCGGCCGGAACAAATTTGAAACTTTAAACGCGATTATCTCAGAATCTTGTTTTTCGAAATTACCTTTGCGGTGGACACGATTACTAAAAAACTATTATTCCGATCAACACCAAATTTTGACCACTTATTTATTATAATAAAAACTAGTCCGTGAACGAAGGATTTTCATTAAAAAAGGACATTTTTTGTTAAAATCGTCGCCATTTTTTTTTAAATCAAAATTTTTACAAATCCTTCGTTCACGGACAAGGCAATTCAATATACTAACGAAATTTTTTTGAATTTTTGATTTCTGATGAACCGTTCTCGGGATATGATGTCCACCGCAAGTCACTATCGGAAAAAGAGGGTATTTGAATTCGGCCATAACTTTTTTATTAGTTAATATTTTTTTATAAAAAAATGTTAATAAGTACCCAGAAATATGTACTAAACAACGCCGGAAAAACATTTTTAATAAATATTCTTTATGGTGTAAAAAAAAAAAAAAAATCGACAAAACTTCATATTTTTGCGCGGTACAACTGTATATAACCCCTTAAAAACTTCTGACTAAAATTATAGTACTCAGCAAGGGTATAAAAATAGAGTTTGGGCTTGGACAGGTAAATTTCTATGGTATCCTGTTTTTACTTTTTTACTAAAGCAGTCAATAATCTATGTCAGTAATCTTAATCTGGCATGTAAAGTTGTGAAATGATATGTATATGTACATATGGGCATTTCCACAGAAAGGTCCACCGCGGCCAAAACACTAAAACTTCTCTAAAATGTTTTTGTGCTAACATAGTAACATTAGGAAAAGGTCAATTGATTAAATTTGAAGGGCTTTATCATATTCTAAAACAAATTTCGAAATATTCGAATGCATATTCGCGCAAACACGATTTTTCATTATTTTGATGAAAAACATCATAAAAATAGGCCTGTTTTCTTTTGATAATTACATCCAAACCGAGGCACTAACTTTTGACTTTTGTTTACTAACATCACTAGAAGAATGCAAAATGTCGAAATAAAATGGATATATGCTCTTCCAATTTACCTATATGTTATAGTAAAAATTACATGCAAAGTATGATGATAAAAAATGTCGCATGCGACATGTCGCGTGCGAATCTGATTAAAATTAAATAAAAAATAAACAAAACCAAAAATAAAAAAATTTATTACAATAAAAATGTAAGAAAAGTAAACAGATCGTCTCTTAAATATCCAAACTACTTTGTGGCATACCAGATTTTTTTTTTAAATCTAACAGGACTTTCTAAAAATTAAATTATAGATGTGAAGATGTATTCATTTGCAAAGCGTAGCTACGCGCATCGCGAGTGTTTCACAACCAAACCGAACTTTGAAGTGGTCCGACTATTAATTACGTGTCCAAATTAATATTTTTTGTAATGGATTTTGAAGTTCAAGGTATTTTCTATAAAATGAGATATAGTTTAATATATTAAAAATAGCTATTGTTTCTGGTCTATATTTTAAACGTATTTTTATGTTTAGCTAAAGTTATAGTTGTGACCCCACAATAATCTACAGTTCATATGTATGCCAATGTGTTTGTCGCGCTTTTAAGATGACAAATGGTAAAAAAAAATTTTGCCGAAATTTGCCTATGTGCCTATAATCTTAAAAATACTAACACAGGTTAGGATAAGGTTTTTAAATTTTTTTGTTTTTTTTTTTTTTTTTGTTAAATAAAGGTTTAATATCCTTAAAATATTGTGTAAAAGTTATAGGTAGTTGAACGGAAGTCGTTTGGTGTTCGATGTATGAAAATCACAAAGTTTAAAGCGTTCTCCTAAAAAAATGCCATTTTGAAAATCGGAGTACTCTATAACTCAAAAACTACTTAACCAATCGGTTTGAAGTTTTGAACATAACTTTGAAATTTAATTGTAGAGGTACTCACGTAAAGCTTTTTTAAATTTTTAATGTTAATATATATATTTTTTTAAATTAACTTAATTTTTTAGTCGAAAATCGGGGTTTTGACTTCCAATTTTGATAAAAAATCGGGAAAAATTTTTTTAAATAAAAACGTCTCTTAAGTACCTTGGGGCACTAATTCTTTAAGGAATGCAATACATTTTTTTGATATCGGACGTTTTTGTGGACAGTTAGGATGTACACCGAAAACCAACTTTTATTTGTGGGGACTCAGGAGATTAGCAATATAGCGTAGGCCTGTAAATATTTTTTAATACAAAATTAAAAAAAAAATGGCTCAAATGTTTTGTTAATTTATGGTATTTAAATCATTAAGCTAACTTTAGCCGTTTCGCCAAAACATTTTTTTGAACAGTAGACAGTTTTGCACCGAATTAGCCTTACCCCCCTTAAGCTGTGTGCATTTGTTGCTAAACAATTAAAATACACACTATATAAGTTAATAATTTTTTTTTTTTACTTTTGGACACTTATATTTCACCAACATTCTCATTAAGAGATAAAAAATTAATTTTAGCTCTTGGAAAAAAATAATTTTATAAAAATTTTGTATGGGAGCTATAAGATATAGACATCCGATTTTAACCAAATTTGGTAAGAATGCATAAACCTGTTCCAAACATATTATCTAAGAAATTGGTTAAGATATTTTGAAAAACAAAAAAGTTTTTGTATACTAAATGTTGATTTTTAACAGATTGTTCCTATGGCAGCTATATGATATAGACGTGCTACATGGCCAATTTTTTGGACATATACTTAAAACTTTTTGCTTGATTTTTGGTATTAATTTCGTAACGATACATGAACTAGAACTATTTTTGGCCGCGTCTCCATACAAGCCCAACCACTGTGCAGTGTTTAAACAGCTCGCCGCAAAAGTGACTTTTGTTTTTGTCGCGTGCGAATCCTTCAGTTTTTTAAAATTTTCTTAAAATTGAGCAAACACTCAAAATTAACATTTGCACCAATTATAGTCCTAGGCAAGAGCTATAAGTTAACATTTATAAAAAAAATAGAAAAGGAATGTACCATACTTTTTTTTGCTTTGAATGCGTACGAATGTCGCGTGCGACATTATGGAAATGCCCATATATAGATACCAATTGATTATAGTCCCAAAATGCTTAACCTATTTGAAATTCTCTTTATATATATATATATTTTTTTTAGTAATAAGTAATCAAAATGATACAAACATACAAAGATATCAAAATTAATAATAAAAGAAAGTAAATGTTTGTTTTTTTTTTCTTTTAAATATTTATTTTATCAAATTAATAAAAAATGAAGCTACTAAATTTTCTTTTTTTTTCTATAGCAAACGGTCAAACAAAACTACGTTTGACTCTCCGAAATGTTGTGTTTTGTCTTTTTAAACTACCGGGGTCTACCTAAATTTAAAAAAAAACTATTTTATACTCTTTGCTATCGTTTGTAGTAAAGTTAAAAAAACTAACAACCTCTCTCCAACTTTCCTATTAGAATAATAGAGGCATATGCAGCAAGCTCTTGAAATTGTATACTGATAGTTTTTCTTTTGCATGTCATATTATTGTGTTTACTGAAACCTGGATAAGGCCGGAGATTCTCAGCTTCGAAGTTTCGGTTTAGTTTAAAGTGAGAGACAGTTTAAAGGTGAGACCGTCTCTTCCAGCGGGGAGGTGGAATTTTAATTCCGTTGGCTCCAGCCTTTTTGTGACCTGGTTCTTATTGACGATTTCACAGACATTAAAATTATCAGTGTAAAACTATCATTGCCAGGTAGTTTTATCTATATAACCTGTTCTGATGTTCCTCTATCTACTGTTAAAAAATGTTCGATTCAATTTTTTCAGTGTGATAACTGGCGTCACACAAGGCAGCCAACTCAACACACTCAAAGCCACAGGCATGCTCGGATTTCTTGAATTGTGGTCGAAGGAGTATATGTAATAAAGATCCATTTGTTATCTGGTTGCTTCGCCCTGTATTGGAGTATGGTTCTTGCGTCTGGAGTCCTCGATTTGGCATTCATATTTACCGCATTGAATCTGCACAAAATAACTTTTTACTTTTCGCACCCCCTTGCCTAACCTAGAATACTGACTTGAGATTACCGTTTTATTCTAGTCGACTTATCTTAATTAATTTAATTTCCCTAGCTAACTGTAGAACGATGCGATGTCGTATTTGTTCACGCCAGAAAATTCTTCGCCAATTAGTTATTAAAATATCCATTGTACGAATTGCCTAAAAATTTTTTTAAGTAATCTTTCTTATTTACGAAAAAATTACTTTATAGATTGCGGTAAGAAATAAATTACAACAAAATATATGAGCTAACAAAAATTTATTAATTATAATAAGAGTCTGTTCTTTGATGAACACTGATGATGATGTATTTTAAACTGCTGTATATGATCGATTAACGAATGCGATATGTATGACGTGGTCGCCAACAATGTGTGGAGATTATCATGTATGGCCAGCTAGGCCTGGAAGACTGTAATAGTTGAAATCGTAGTAGTGTTACTCGACCGTTACGGACTTTGCCAGATTTCTGGGGCAATCGACATCGCATCCTCGAAGCACGGCAATGTGATAGGATAAGAGTTGCATGGGGATGACGGTGAGAATACCCTGCAGGCAATCTACAGTTCGGGGAATCTCCAGGTGGCGGGAAGAGAACGCTTTGGTCTCCTCATCTCCCTCCTCGCAAATAATGATCGGACAGCCCTTACGAGAAGTTACCTGCTGCAGGGCGTTCATGCACTTGACGTAGACAGGATCCCGCAGGACTATCATCAGGACAGGCATTGAGTCATCGACAAGGGCTAGAGGGCCATGTTTTAGTTCTCCGGCCATGATGCCCTCGCTGTGCATGTAGGTTAGCTCCTTGACTTTCTGAAAGACTCCATGACATGTAAATGCTTCAAATAAATGGATGTCTAAGTATGGGACTTACCAGGGCTCCCTCCAGACAGGTGGCAAAGTTGTAACCGCGACCCATGATCAGCAGCGACTTATGCTGGTAGAGGTCCTTGGCCAGTTCCTGGACCTTGGAGTCAAGTTTAAGAACTGCGCGAATTTGATCCGCGAGCGTTGACAATGCCTGCAGAATTTCCAGTCGACGCTGCTGCAGGGATAGACGGTCCTCGGACATGACAAGCGCGAACATCACCAATGATATGAACTGTGATGTGTATGCCTTCGTCGAAGCCACACCGATCTCCGGCCCCGCGTTAATGTGCACTCCACAATGGGACTCGCGACAGATGCTGCTGCCCACGGTGTTGGTAATTCCCATGATTAGGGCTCCCCGCTGCTTGCAATACCGCAAGGCCATCAGGGTGTCCGCAGTCTCGCCAGACTGCGAGATAAAAAAGCAGACATCGTCTCGGAAAATGGGTGTGTTGCGGTCCAGGAAGTCGGAGGCCAACTCAACTATTACGGGCAGCTCGGTTAGCTCTTCGAGGAGCTGCCTAGTGGCAACGGCGCTATGGTACGACGTGCCGCACCCAATTAGCATTAGGCGCCGACAGCGCTTTATTTCTGGAATGTAGTCCTTAATTCCGCCTAGTACAATCGAGTTTTCGTCGAACCGTACGCGACCACGCATTGTATTAACCACAGAGTCGGGCTGCTCGAAAATTTCCTTTTGCATAAAGTAGTCATAGTTTCCTTTCATGATCTGCTGAATTTCCATCTTTAATGTGGTGATTTCGCGCGCGTGCGGATCGTCCAGGCTTTTCTTTAGACGGTGAATGCTCAGCGTTCCATTACGAACCGCTGCCACGTCGTCGTCCTACAACAAAATTATTAGAAGTTATGAGGTTGTTTTATAGAATCAATAAAATAGTTCGAATGACTGTCCTTAAAATATAAATGTTACAAGTAAGGAAGCTAACTTCTGCACGCCGAAGTTTGTATACCCTTGCAGTTTGCAAATGAATCATTTGGAATCGATTCATTCTGATTAACTTAATAGAAAATAATAAAAGGAAATATATAGAAGTTATATATGTATGCATATCATATAATAATTTGGTTTTGATAAAATTAAAAGTTTATTCGTATAAAAAATATATATATATTAGATTTGAAATATCTTATATTACAAACCTTATAAATTTAAATGCTGAAAAAAACAAGGTAATATCAATGCCTATACTATACTGGCAGCCTGTTACGACATACATATATAGCAGTGAGAGTATATAGAAGACTATATGCAAAGTTTCATTCAGATAGCTTTAAAACTGAGGGACTAATTTGCGTAGAAACCGACAGACGGCGAGACGGACATGGCTAGATCGACTTGGCTGATCACGAATATATGTATATACTTTATAGGGTCGGAAAAGGTCTCCTCCACTGAGTTGCAAACTTCTGACTGAAATTATAATACCCTGCAAGGGTATTATCAAATAAAATATAAAATAAACTACACTATATTTCTGATTTAAATTAAATGTAAAAGAAACGAACATTAAGGCATGACATTCTATAATTTGATTCTATAAAATGATCTCTGGCGTTTCGCTGGAATCAGTTTTTAAACAGCTTGCCTCGAAAATCACTTCTGTTTTTGTAGCGTTTGAATTCTTTAATTTTTTTTTTTTATTTTGCTGAATTTGGACAAATGCTCAAAATCAGCGCTTGCATCAATTATAGCCCTCCTCAAGAGCTAAAAGTTAAAATTAAAAAACAAAAAAATACAATTTTAACATATCTTTTCTTACTTTGATTGCGTACTGCTGTAGCATTCGAAGTTATGGGAATGCCCATATGATACAACTAAATCCAAAAATTCGGAAATAATACATTTTCATAACTCAAATTAAATTAAAATATGTTGAAAAACAACGAAAGTATAAATTTTTTCTAAACATTTTTCGATCAATCCTATGGCTGCATATGATATAATCGTCCGATATGGCTCGATTCGACTTATATGTATACTATTTAGAGCAGTCAGACTATCTCTTAGATTTATGTATGTGTAATACTGTTCCTGATTGCCAATGACTCTTAAGAAATATTTTCTGAATAAAGTAGTAAATGCCAAAATAAAGCTCTATAAACACTTATTGGTACAGAATGGTACGTCTTTTTGACTAGAAAAATTGAATAAATTGTCTTAAAAAATGCTATTCACAGCGTTAGTAGATTACTTTTGGTAAGCTCGATGTCCCACACAAATCGAACATATTTTAGTTCGATTTAGTGTAAAAATATATCTGACCTTATTGTTTATAGGTTAGTCTTTATATGTGAAGGAGTGGCAAAAATTTCAAACAAACGCTTCTTAATGTTATATACATTTTTGGTTTGCATTTACGTATACGTAATACCATCTACGATAACCGATAATAAAAAAAAACCCTTAATATAGCTGCTAAGTCAATATTCTTACCTCCAAGTAGATGACTCGGTTGGTGTGCTCAATAACGGCGGAAGCGTCCGATGCAAAGAAGTACTCTACCTCTTTTTCTTCCAGGGGCATAAACTCCGAGGTGCTTTCCGATCTCGGAAGCACTGGTAATTCACGGGATGGTCCATGTGGGCGAATATCTATTAGTTTGGCATTCGTCGTTGGCATTGATAATTTGTCGCGTTGGATGTGCAGTGGCATTTACAGTTGCAATTCAACGGTTGCGGTGACATTTATGGCGTTGATGGTATTGAGAGTTGTTTTTCAGTTCCACCAGACAAAACAGGACGAAGCAGATGCAGCCATCGTGGCCAAAGGCAAGAGCAGGTGCGAGTGTGAAAGCGTGGTTATGAGTTTGGGTGTGTGGGTGCCAGACCAAACAAAAGAAAAATTAAATAAAAAATATGGTTTAAGTAAACTTCACACACCAAATCAATGAAATCAATCGGAACTAAGACCTAATAAATTTTTACATTTTTCTAGCTCCATTAAAATTTAAAAGAAACACAATAGGTTGGGAATTGGTATAGTTAGCCTATACAATAGGCTCGACTGACAGCTAAGTAATGAGAAACGTCTTATTATTATCGATATCTATATTTAAATGCATCAGTTAAATGGTTAAACATAAATGAAGTCTTTGGTTTATTGTATATTATGTATATTATTTCCCAAATGTATATTCTTCTCTATTATTTAATGCTTAACGTTCTGGACGTACCAGACGCAGAAAATAGCTCTTAAAATAAAGACGTCGAAATCCAATCGCGGAAGTGCGAAGTTCGTATTCTAAATATTTAAAATTGTAGTTACCTTGAGGTTTGCCGGAGTCGGCATCTAAACGAATGCGAAAGGGCGAAACAAAGTGTTAGTATTACTTTAATGATGGCCAGACCTGAGCTTAAACATAAGTTAGTCGAGGAGAGGCGAGCAATTTAAATTAGAGTTAGTGTATAATTGGCCCCAAGCACCAGATTACGAAGTTGAAAACAAACGGGTAAGTCAGCTGACTACCTTTATCGGAGCTCTGCTTCTTGTCATCTACGGTTCGACATCGGCGCCAGGAGTGGCACAGGGAAGGTACGTCGGAGGTGGATAGCAACGAAACAGGTCAAAAGGGCCGGGACGGCAGGAAGCGACGGTAAGAATTGCGAGGGAGCGAACAAACGCAACATATAGATAGTTATTTACAAATAGATAGAAGACAAAGGATGAATTAAAAGTGGGTGGAGAGCCAAAAGTCCGCTTGCCTTTTCCGTAGAGAATTGGAATGTGGTCCGTGGCCAGTCGAGTCTTCGTTTTAATTCCGACTAGAAGGGGCGAGCTTCGGCGCGAGGCCACGCACTCTCCGGGGAAGTGCTTAGACTTTACGGCAATGGCAAAAGCGCCTTCCTGTAGGAGAAGGGCCGATTTTAGGTGGTATAGACATTCCATTGGGACCACTTACCACTTGCAGAATAGCTTGCTCGACCAACTCGCGGAACGAGTATGTGGGGTGGGTTTTCCACAGGTGGTGAACCAGCTTGGCGAACACTTCTGTGTCCGTGTCCGACTCGAACTCGTAGCCACGCTTGGCTAAGAAAGTCTTCACGTCGTTGTAGTTCGTAATGATGCCGTTGTGGACTACAACGAAGCCGTTTTCTTCGTCGGAGCGGTGTGGATGTGAGTTCCTTTCGCAGGGCACACCGTGGGTGGCCCATCGGGTGTGGGCAATACCGATGTGGGTTAGAACAGGCTCACTGTAATCGCCTCCGCTAAAGTCTGCACGATAAAGGAGCAGGAAGCGATAGACAAATTTCTAAGGTACTCAAACGACTGTACTCACGCTCCTGGATAGCATCCTCTAGCACCTTGACCTTGCCCGTCCGCTTAACCATTACAATGCTTTTATTATCCGGCGAGTCGATGGCAACTCCCGTGGAATCGTAGCCGCGGTACTCCAATCTCTTCAGTCCCGTAACCAGCAGGTCGAGCACCTCCTGGCGCGATTTGGGAGTGAGGTAATTCAAATAGGCAAATATTCCTGAGGGCACAATATGGTCTGGTTATTAATTTTGTTTTCTTTGGTAAAATCATTTTGTATTTCCCTTGCAAAGCAAATCTCCTATACAAAACTTGAGCTTTTAAACTTAACTAAATACTTATTTTTCAAAAAAAAAAAAAATAAAAACAAATCAATTTAAAGACTTAATTAAAAAAATTTGTCGTATTCATATAAATATTTACTATACACATATGTTTGTAACAATACTCTGTATGAACACAAAATAGGTCAGAAAAAGACGAAGATATCCAATCGATGAAATATTGCAAGAGACAACCAGTTATGATGAAATTCTTAAATATGCCAACTTAGTAACCTGTTTTGAATGGGCTCGCATTTGTGGGCAACCTCATGAGGTGTTTTGAGTCTATGAATATTATATAATACAAAAAATATACAACATAATATGAGGCAAAATATAATGGTTACTGGCTTAACAATAAATAGGTCACGCAATTGATTAAGCGAATGGAAAATATTTTTTTACAGATTAAAATATTGGTTTGGACTTAGATTCATTAGCCGACATCGGCGGTAAACCATATATTTAAAGCAACGCGTTATTACATACACCAATATCATTTAGCCTTGTATATCTCTAAGTAAATGCACAACTATTAACATAGTTAAATATATATAAATATATATATTATATAAATATGTTGCAAGGAAGTAAAAACGGGTCTTGTGATACTTTTAATTACTTACCACACATTTTTAATGTTGTAGATTCAATCAAAAAAATACACTTTGGATGTTGTCTGTAAGTTTCAAAGAGAACATTTATATATATTAATACTGTTTTCGAAATACCAACTATTAAGGGGTAATTGGTCAAACTTATGAAAATAAAACAATACAATATAAAAAAAAAAAACAACATATAAAGTCTTTGCAAAAATAAGATAAATGATAGAATAGAGCACATTCATGAACTTTTTGTTAAACTAATGCATTTGAATAGTACCAAATTACGTATAAAAAAATGTTACAAGTTTTTATTTTATGAAAGTAAACGCTTGACACCAGAAATATAACTAATTTATTCAGATAGCCTAGTATTTCACTTGGGAATAACAGTTTTTGTTTTGAAATATTTGTACCAAACCTCAGAAGTATGATTTTTCCTTACATTTTTATATTAAGATTTTTGTATTAACAATAAACTAATAAGAAGGTAGAAAAATAATTATGAAGCCTATGATTAACTATTATTTTTTGAGTTTCTTGCACTTACTACTATTCTGTACAGTTCGCGATTCCAAAACTTGTCTTTTGTCATTACTTGAGTGCAGTCTGTCTAAACGTTTGAAAATTTATTTTTGAATACAGTCGGTTGTTTCTTATTGAAATATAAATGTTGTTTGTGCTTTTGGTATATTGACAAAATTATTGCGATTTGAGTATTGTACCGTTCGCCATCGTAAGTAGGGCAACATACAAACGAAATAAATTTGCTTTTATTGCTTACTTTTTACACAGATGCCGAAATATAATAACAACAAAAAATATTACGTAGGTATTTACAAAAAATATAAGCAGATCTAGGCAAGCTCCAGAAATACTTAATATTACTTCTATTAATGAAAAACTACATTATTTTATTTTGGTTTAAGAGTTTTCCTTTTTAATTACTTTGCTAATTTCGTAGACTTACGCAATTTTTAAGTGAAGGCAAACAAGACTTCCGTTTTAGGTACCGTTTGCGATGCAGTGTGTTTTTAATAATTTTTTAAAAACGATCAGTCCACAATACTTTTTTTATAATGCCAAAAGTACAGGTAAAACTTATAATGAAAAAATGTTTTTTAAGGCCGTACACCCTGGAAATGTCCATATGTATATGTCACGTTGAAATATCTAATATACCTAATATAAATTAAAAATATGTGTGGAAAAACAACGAAGTAATTTCAATTCTCATTACTTTTACTACTATATATTATATTACCGCTCGTATTTATGGCAGCTATATCATAAAGTTGTCCGATCCGGCCCGTTTCGACTTAGATATTTAGAAATAAAAATAGTTTCCTTAAAAAAGCTTTTAACCCGAGGACTAGTTTGCGTATAAACGGACATACGGACAGACGGCTGTTGATGCTAATCAAGTATATTCTCATATAATTTATAAAGTCTAAAATGACTCCTTCATTGCGTTGCATTCTTCTGAATAAAATTATAAAACTCTGAAAAGTATAAAAAAGGTCAAACATAGGAATCGAATCCACGATCGGGGATCCGGGGGACAGACAGACCTGCCCTCAAAAAATATTTTTCAAGATTTAAGAAAAATCTACTTAGAAATAATACAAATTTCCAAAACTTGTAGAAAAAGTTTCCATTAATTTAAGGCGAGGAAGGCTAGAATGTAATCAAGGCAAACCACAATAAAAACAATTTTGAAGGCTTAATTTTTCTATTTTTATCAGATTTAGGGCGTTTTTTATGATTTGGCTTGTTTAAGTTCTAATTGCCCTATTTTTTGCTGGTTAATTTTTCGTGCAACCAGGCGAATTTAAAATTTGGGGGAGACAAATGCCGTATGCATGCGCATATTATTCCCAACTGATTCTAGTACCTCTGGTATGGAGTAACGGGGGTTTTTTTTTTTGTAATACAACAACAAGAGTAATAATATTATTGTTTATTAATAATGATAATTATGTTGTTCTAAACCCAAAAATAACTCAGCTATTCTCAATTGAAAAAAGGTTACCCCAAAATTGGTACATGACGGAATCTTTTCGTTTTTAAATTAGCAATGTACAGATCAAGATCTTTCAGTTTAGTCTTCTTTCCAAAAAAGATAGGATTTTGTCGGCCTGTGTAACATGAAAAATTTTATCTCAAATCTAGAGCGACTCGCCTTGGATCCGTTCTTAGGTCAAATTTCTAAATGTACGTGCGAAAAGGTGCTTTTGCCTGGGTGGTGAAAATGACCAAATATGGAGCTTGCTGACGCGCACCCCTGGTATGTGTGTTTTATCAACCGCGTACTTCCTGTATCTGCTCCGAACACCGACGCACAGTAGCACCTTTTCTCATTTTCCTTTGCAAAAATCATAACTTTTGAACCAAATAAAATTATAGAATAATTTAAACTGTTTGACAGGTAATTGTTATGAAAAATAAAATCTATTGGACAATGTGCTACGCCCACCAAGCGCCTTTTAAT
Source organism: Drosophila leontia (assembly GCA_008042735.1). Lineage (NCBI taxonomy): Eukaryota > Metazoa > Arthropoda > Insecta > Diptera > Drosophilidae > Drosophila > Drosophila leontia. Next base: position 29,684 of record VNKB01014000.1, on the reverse strand, counting down.
AAGGTATTAAAATGAAAAGATCCTTTTTTTTTAGAAAAAAGTTTTTTTTTCCTTGCTTCAAACTTTTTAAAAACTGAAAAAAAACAATTTTTTTTGTTTCATTTCTCATTACTAAAAGCAAGCCAATATTAAGTGGTTTTCAGTAGGCATTTCGGGTCTATGTTCACTTGATTCTATGTACATATTCGCGACTTTACGCAATGCAAAGTAGTAGTGTCGGCGGTGGCTTTCATCGGCTTCAGCTTTTATTAATTTTTTTTTCAAAGCAAAAAGGTAGCGATTTAACTGTACAATATCAAATCAAGCTGCCATTTTTGTAGTTTGGATAACAGTTTTTGAATTTACATATCTTCATTTAAAGCGAAAACCATGAACATTGGTTATATATTTTTGTGTAACATTATGAAAGTCGATAAATTTTAGTTTAAAGGATAAAAAGTTTAACTTTTAATGCTTATATCTTAAAAAAAAATCAATCCATATTTTGGTGGCCGATTTAAAATTCTTGGGAAATTTCCTGTCCGATAGATATCCATTGCGATCATAACTTTTCTGATTTTTGCAACGACGCGTCGTCGCGACGTTTCTATGTTTCCAGAGGCACATCGCCCTTGATTGCTTAAAATATTAGTTCTTTGTAGGGTATTACAATTTTGACAAGAGTAAAGAAGGATTAAACGCGGATATGTTCTTATATTATCACGTGTTGGATTAATAAATTAATTATTTTTTTCCTGCTAAGTTCAATAACATAATTTTAAAGGCTGAAGTGCTTTAAAATGCATTCAAATAAATCATCGCACTCTCACTTTTGTTCTTGTAAAATTTACATCCACCTGCAGCTTGAGTTGTGTGTAATTGTCGAATTTATACGTATAATTGATTTTGTACCACAAAACTTGTTTCGTAAAATAACTTATTTTTCTTTAAAAAAAATCTATGAGTCTAATATTATCTACAATTCTGACTCATTTTATTGCAACAATTACTAGCCGCTATCTATACAAAGTCTTGTCCTCATCTTCAAACTGTCTGTTCAATACTTTCAAGAGCCTATACGCACGGTCCCCGAAAGGAGACATTTCTTGGATCGGTCTCCCACCCACTATATATTAAGAGCTCAATCCAGTTGAGTCGCTGTTTCTTTATTGGTATTTTAAATAAATAGTTTAGACCTATGTACTTTATTCTGATTGCAATAATTTGTGTCTAAGTGCACTCTGGTTCAACAACTTTTACCTGTTAGCCTTACCCCTGATATTTAAAGATAAAAGCAAACCCCCGCGTTGACTTAGTCAGTCACACATTCGGGCAAAAAATAAGAACCGTCAGGAACCTTATCACCTTATCTTCCCTTCTATTTCCCAAACGAGCTGTCCAACAATAAAAGCACTCGTGGCCGGGAAGTTCTGTGTGAAAAAAAAACATTGACAAGAAAGCCCTAGCAATTAATAAACTTTACCATGTCTGAATCTTTGTATTGGACTACAGCACTTAAGAGACAGACAAGTAAAATATACAACCTATTCGGGTTTCTTTGGGGGATACATGTAAGTGCCCTTCATAAATTTACAAATTTCAACAAGAAAACACATAAATTCATTTAGATTTAATTGGTTGAACAACGCTAATCGGGAAAATACAGAAAAATCGATTTTATTAACGACTGCACAAAATTGTGTTTATTTATATATTATTTTAGAATGGATGTCTTAGAAAACTGCTAAACAAAACGCTTTATTTTTTATGCTTCTAGATGTTATAAATGTAAGATGTAAGTTCTCGGAAATATAATATTTATTATCAGCTTGTACTTTTTTAGACAATGTACCAGGAAAAAACAAATAAATTCGACTAAATGTCCCTGAAGTTATAACGATGAACAAGAGATCTTAAGGTTACTTGTTTCGCTTAGAGACTGGAAAACAATACACCATCTTTTCTGTTTGCATAGGTTGCAAAACCTATTCAGGTATACAGCTTGCTCTGCAGTTGTGTTAACAAACTATTGGGTATGAAGTTTATGAGAGTCCAACAAATTGAAACGCGGTCAACGAGATTGGGTGCAAGTATCAACTTTAGCCCTTACATATTAGCCTGATTTTTAAATATTTGATGGCGATGGGTGTCCCCCATACACGAAGTCAAGTTTCCGAAACAGGTATTTTATGTAAGACAAGAAACGTTGGCTCCTCTGACTTTTCGCATTGGTAGTATTATTTAATTCAATGTAGGTTTGCTGCGTTGGCACCGGCACCGCCGAACCCAGCAATTGGACTTGAAATGCGCACAACGTCGCCAGTTTCAGCTGTGTGGATGCCAACTAGTCCGTTGACCACTTTCAGTCTCCTTCTCTGGACTCGTACTTACTTTAAGTGTTTCTTCTGGTTGCGCTGCCGGTTTTTGCCTGGTTAACTGGTTGTGGCTGGCTTCGGTTCGGATCTGGCAAGCTTTCGAACTGCCAACTTCGCTGTTGGAATAACACTGAGCGCACTTCGAAAAGCAGCAGGCGCTAAATGTGGTTCTTTTATAGGCCGCTGCTGCGCCACTAGCTCCGCTGCTGACGAAGGCCTGATCCGATCCGGCACGATCGTTAATGTCAAAGAGCCCGATTCCGACCAACCAGCCCACTATGGAGCCAATCAGCTCTTTGGTTGGCAAAGCTGGAAGCTCGTTAAATTTAGAAAGAAGGAAAGACGTAGTGATTGGTAAATATTCAAAGAAAAAATTACGCAACATTAAACTTTTTTGAACTTATTGTAAACTAGAAACACGTAAGCCAGGTTGGAATATTAGGTATTTTATTGGTATTTCTTACATATCACCAACACTTGAATACACTAGCTGTAGCAATATAGAGAAGGTTATTTGAATGATACTTGGAATTAATTAATTTTAAAATTGAATTTACGCATACTCTGCAGGCGAAGCAGTCTAGTTCGATTCGGTGGTTGAAACTGATGAAGAAAATTTATAATGCATAAGAAGACGTCTCCTTCACCGGGATTAAATTCGGACTGGAACTAAATACTTTGTGCAATGCTATTTAAATGTGTGTCTTTATTTTTAAAGAAATTTGTTTAAGTTACGTATTACTTCAATGGTAAACACACGCTTAATGTACATTGATTCTTACACAGTACACTGGGAAATGTGCCCCAACAAAAGGAAACAACCCTAAAGTATAAGTTTTGGCCAACATAAGTAGTAGTTGGCTCCATAGTGCAGCCGCGACGAGCACAAAGACGAAGCAGACCTGCGGGGAGCGTGCAAAGTCGGCAACCGACTTCTCACTTATCGCCGTCAGCGCACCACAGCAGTTGCTTTTGAAGCGTGAGAGGGCGATCGACTGGGCATGCTCTTTCTGCAAATGTAGTGCTGCCAGGGTGAAAACTCAGGCCAATTGACTCAGATTGACTTTATTCCACATACGCCACGTTGAAATTGTGTTTCTGCTTGATGTAAATTGGAGATTTTTTAAAGTTTGAATATTAAATAAAGCAATATCCATATCTGACAAAAACCACTTATTACTTTCCGAATAGTGAAGTGACAAATGTGGATATAAAATATATAATGAACATAAAAATCCGATGCATTCTAATTTGCTTCTATGCTTGTTTGCACTACAAAGCCAAAGACTTATTTTTTGGTTTAAAATAAAATGTCAAACTTTTACTAGTGGAAGAGTGGTTTAATCAGACTGATCCCTGGATGATCCGTCAGAATATCGTAAGAGATTTTGACTATTTAAGTACACCAGTAAGCGCCAGCCAAAATTAATCTGTATTCTCGATCAAATCTAAAAATATCATGGCCCATTATTAAAGGTGCAGCATTTATTACCAATTCGATTTGCGACCAGAAAATGCTGTCTAAAAGAAACCAAACGTGAAGTCTGGTTGTTGCCAAATGCAAACCGGTCACCGCTGAAGACTCGTGCCACCGGTTTAAAAAATTTATAATATAAACGGTACAATATAAATATGTATGATTTTTTTTTTTTTTTTCATAAAATTACCGGCTTCTGGTTATGGACCGTCTGAATTACGCACGCATCAAACCAGTTTGCCCAATGTACGCTCTGTTTACTAATTTTCCCACCCAGACGCTATTCCGTGCGTAATTCGCTGACCTTGACTCCCATCTGAAAGGAAAAGTGATGCTGGCCCTAGCCCATCTGAAAACCAGTCTGGAACTGGACCCAGTTATTATACATGTGTACATAAATATATACCAGCTCTAGCTGAGAGATAGCATTTGTCGCATTCCTTTCCGACTATTACAATTTTGTTTAAGTGGAAGGACTCTGGTCCAGCTAAAGCAATCTAAACTTCCCTGATTATATACATAGCTGTAGGGTAAATCGTTGTTAGGCTTGGGTTTTTTTAAGCTTAGGACAATGTTTGCTTACAGCAGCTGTTTTAATACCTTTCTGTAAACTACAAAACCTGTACAAAAAAATACTACAAATTTGCCAATTTCTTAGAGCTTATTTTTCAGTTCCTAGGCTTGCTTTGTCCAAGTATTTGCCGTTAATGACTGCACTACGAGTCAAATATTGGTAACCAGAAGTCTCTAGTCGACTTGTCTGGGCGGCCTTGCCGTTGGCACGGCCTCTTACCTTTTACTTGCATTTAGCTGCGGTGGCGGCCGACAATTGTTATGGCCCGGAGGCAGAGGACGGCATTTATTCACTTTTGAATTAATTAACCACGGAAGAGCTGTGCGCCGTTCCTGGGTACGGAAACTACTGCAGTTCTAGCTCTTTCCCGTTGGCTTACCGAGGTACTCATACAATCTAATTTTCAGTTTTTGACTCTTTGAGCCACGTCAGATTGCCAAGCGGAAAACAAAGAAAAACGAGTTTTAAGTACCAGTCGTGTAGAGGAGAAGGTCGGTGCAGTGTTACTGCTTATCAAAGCGTCGATAAGTGAGAAAACATTCTAAAGAACTCGTTTCCCGGCAGCTGTGGTAAGTTTATTTTGGTGATATTTTCCAGTTTAAATAATATATGTAGGGGCATAACTTAAAATTAAAAAAAAAACATCCTCTAACTTCTTCCAAAAATAATATTTAATAACGGTTTCTTAAAATAAATGTCCTTTTTCCTAATATTCTTAAATCGTCAAAATGTACAAAACCAAAGTAGAAAAAAAATCTTTTGGAAGTACATATATTCTCGCAGCAGAAGTTATACGCTTTGAAAAGTATAACATAATAATGCACACCGATATTTTGCTGTTACATATGTACATATATGATATAATAGTCCAAGTCCTTTTATATATAAGTATGTATGACAACGTAAAATTTCAATTTTTCCCGGAAACTTTTTTAGTTTTTTTTAATCAGTTAAAATTATTATTTTCGGCACCTGGCATAAATTTTAATATGTATGCCTATAAAGCACTTGATAATGAAGCTAGACTTTTGACATTGAAATGGACATACATATTTATTCTGTTACGTCAAGTGTAAAGAAGAGCTTCTACGATCATAAAAATGTTTATAGATTTAAGAAAATACGCCTTAAAACAAAAAAAAGAACAAAAATATTTTAAAATTAAGAAAAAGTTTCCAGGGCTAGCCGCCCGAAAAATTTGGGGCGACAAATGTAGCGCATGATTCCCAACTGATTCTAATATCTCTGGCATGGAGTGCACTCCACTCGAGTGGCGGTGGCCGACAGACTCTTATTAAGAGCAAGTCTTTCTGCAACACCAAAAGTGTTAGCATTTTGCTGTCTTTTTTAATATACAAAAATAATATTGTTTTTGTTGTAGTCCAAATATTATATTATTTCAAACCGATGCACAAAAGGTGAACGTGTCTTGTTCTCAAACATAGACGGTTATTAAGAAAGTAAGACCACATAATTTGCCCTCCAAAAATGCAGAAGAACTAGTGAAAATAGCAGTTACACTTCAAAAACATAAATCTTTTTCCGCTACAAAACAGTTTTACCCTCCCCATTCAGAGCATACATCACTAAAATATATTTCTAAATTGAATAACTGATTTTATTTAAAGGTTATAAAATATTAAACTGATGGTGTAGCCAACGTCCGTGGATGTGTGAAAATGGGGAACTTCCAAAATTGTAAGTTTTAATAAAAGAAATACATATAATAACTTCAAGACTCGTATCATTTTTATATTCTAGGGTCTGGGGAAATTTCAGAGTTATTGGAACGGCAACCAAGAGGAAGCACGAGTTCGCGGACATCGATGTTTCTCCAACGCTATGTGAATGTAAACCTGTAACTGTAAATATAATATATGTACATAGATAAATGTATTGACACTTGATACTAATTCGTTTGTTTATATTTTCAGCATAAATATTTAAATATTTATTTCAAATCTAATATATATGTAGGTATTTTATACGATTAACATTTTTTTTTTATTATTTAATTTATCTTTTTGGCATAGCATTAAAAAATTGTATTAACGTTGATCAACCAACTTAACAAACTTGGCTGATGATTTATGATGATTTATTTGATCAAAACCAACTTTTTATATCTTTTATATACATATCTCCTGTGTCTTTTTTTTTTGAGTATAGAAATTTAGGCATGGACTTTTACATGTAAATCGCTAGGTGTTCATTATTTTTACCTTTTTCTGGCTTAAGTAATATACAAAATCTGAAGCTGAATGACATGAGCTGACAATTACACATGACTACGCACTGCGTGTATTTTTCCTGAATCGGAATCAGTTTTCATCGGCTGAGTCCAGCTGCCACTCTGTAAATGCGAAGCAAAAAACCAAAACAACTCACTGTAAAATATACCTGAATGTACCAAAAACAAGAAAGGAAGCTATCTTCGGTACGCCGAAGTTTGCATGCCCGTGCAGATTGGTTTTGATATTTATATTATAAATTTAAATGCTGAAAACACTCATAAAACAGAGTTTCATTACATTTTACCTATACTTAATATGTAGCTAGGTCGACTCGGCTGCTGATCCTGATGGCCATCTCATATATGTATACATATCTAAAAGGAATCCGTCGAAAGAAAGAAATAAGGGGAATACATAAGAAGATTACTTTACATACAGGATTGAGACTATACAAAATAGTAACTAGAATTCACTAACAATGTATATTGTTTAAGTTCAGTTTGTTTGAAAGTCAATATTAACAAGAATGTAAGTTAACTTAGGCATGCCGAAGTTTGCATACCCATACAGTTTGCAATTGTGTCATTCAGATTCGATCCATGTTGGTAAAATGAATAGAGTATATGTAAATCGTTTGGGTTGGGTTTTTTACAGGCTGGAACGTTTTTTTCTAGAAAGCTAAGATGTAGTTACATTTAATGAAGTTAATGTATGTAGATATGTGATTATAGTTTATTGATAATATGCGGTTATATATAGGATAATTGACAAAAGACAACTGCTACGGTTCAGTTACAACGTTTTGGTTTACAACTTTCAAACAACTTTAGGCTATGGGTTTCTGCTTCGGCTCTCAACTTATACGGCCCTTGATCTGCTTTTCTCCGACGACTTCTGCACACGTACTCCTCTTTAGCAACTCCTCGACGACACTGCCAACTCTTCTCTCCCAAACCCGTACTGCTAACTCCTCGATATATCGGCTGCTTACATGTATTAGATTTGATCAAACCCATTTTACATTACTTCACTTTTAAATTACAAATGTTTTTTATCTGTCTTGATGGTTTTTTTCACTTGACCGAAATGGCTATCTTCTGGATAATAAATTACAATTTCTGTTTTTTTCTTAAGATAAGTTATTACTTCTTTTTATTATTCTTAGATTTCTTTGTATATATTGGATTTTGTGCGAAAACAGCAGAAAACTTTGTAAGCTTTAATAAACGTTAATTGGAAATTAAAATGATGCTCGTAAGACGTCCTTAAGCGTGTGACACCCTCGAAATTAGTTACTACCATTGGGTTTTGAAGGAAATGAATAGCAGACGGAGCTAGGTGTCAGAGCGTTAAAGGAAGTTTAATAGAGCTTGAATGAAAGCGTTGAAGAAAATCCGCCATCGTCATAAAAGTTAAGCGAATAATAAATGTGACGACGACAAGGCTCGTAAATAATTTAAATGTAATCGTCAACATCCGCAGTGACATTAACCAACTGCCGACAACCACAACCATCGACGACGCTCTTGCTTATTTATACCCAAGTCATCTGTTCCCGTTCCGCCTCAAGGAAATGGCAAAAAAGTCTCTTGTAAATTGTAAATTAAATATTAATTCCAGATTGTGAATATTTTAGTTTATTAATATCATTAATTTAAGTGCCGTTCTTGTCGGCACCACAACGATCTAACGATATATTTTAGCCTTCTACACTCATACAATTATTTTTCTGCATTTTAGGAAAATCGCCTTAAAAAAAAATCGCCCTTAAACTAAGAAAAATTTTCTAGAATTACGAAAAAGGTGTATTTGAATTTAAGGCAGGCACCGTAAAATTAAGAAAGGCCACTATAAATACAATATTTTTAAGGTTAATTTTTCTATTTCTATATATTTTCCTTAAATTTATGGCAAGGTTTTCTGATTTGCTTCGTTCAATTTCTTTCTTTAATTACGGGCGAATTTTCTTAAAATACGGGAGAATTTTCTTTCTTTTGCTGGTCATACAATTCCCAACTGGTTCAATCGTCTCTGGCATGAGGTGACGGTGGCCGGCAAACATTTAGAGCAAGTCTCTTTTGCAACACCAAAAGTGTTAGCATTTTGGCCGCCTTTGTTAATAAACAATAACAATATTGTTTTTGTTGTAATACAAAAACAAAAAATATGATTAATATTTATTAACAATTATTTTTTACAACAAAAATAATATTTTTATTGCTTATTTACAAATGCAGCAACAACAACATGAAATTGCAATTTCCCTCACTTACTCTCAATTTTCCTACATTCAAGAAAAACCTTTCTAAATGTAAGAAAAAATGCACCTTCAATTTGATGAAAATTTGTCCCATATTTAGGACAAATCTCCGTATAAACAAGAAAATGTTTCTTCATTTAAGAAAAATTAGGGCGATTTTTCTTTAAGAAAATTTCTTTCCTAATTTTAGGGAAAATTTTTCTCAAATTTAGTTGGACTTACATTTGAATCCATTTTAATGGCGAATTTTTAAATGTACGTGCGAAAAGTGGCTTTTTTAAGGCGATTTTAAGTAAAAAATTTTATGAGTGTACGTTTTTTCGTAGTTCTCGAACATTTTTCTTAGATTTAGGGCGTTTTTTTATTATTTATTTTTTTTTCGCGCGGGTAGATAGACGTGTTAGAATGAAAGAAGAAATGAACGAGGAAAAATTATGAGAGAACAGAAAAATAAAATTAAATATAATATCAATATATAGATAAAAAAAAACGCATGCAAAATTAGGAGAGAACAAAATAAATGTAAAAAATATAATATAATGTAACTATATAAATAAGTAAATAAATTAGATAAATAAATAAAAACGCATGCGAAATTAGACTACGGTGCTACACTACGAGCTAACTCTACAAGTATTAAAGTTTTTAGTATAGAAGGGTAATCGCTACGAATAATAATATCAGAGAGGCGGTTGTAATCCGTACATAAAACTCTAAAGGGTTCATGCACTTCAAACTCCCGCCTACAGTGATTTACTACTAAGTGATTTACTACTATGGGTTCTAAATGTTAGTCGAGGAACGTGGAAATTGAGCTGCCCTAAAAGAAAGGGGCTCTCAACATTTAAGGCGATTATCCTGATATCTAGCAAAAAAAAAATTTTGTAAGTGTACGGATTTTGAAAAAGATTTCGATCGCGTACACTCAGTGTTACACCAACTTGATCTATGGGCTTTTGTTCCAAGGCTTTATAACCTTGATAAAGCCTTCATGACCAATATAACTTTTAGAGAGTTAACAACTAAACATATAAGCTACACAATGGTATTCCTCTTTATGATACTCTTTATGATTGGCTTTGAACAAATCATATCCATCTTTAACAGACACAAAGATGTATCCTTTTCGCTGTATGCAGACGACGCACAGTAGCGCCTCTCGAACAAAAGCCGTTGCAAAAATCAAAAAAGTCGTTGACGCAAAAACGAGTTTAACCATACTTTTCGACAGGGTTTTCCATGGATTCAGAATCTGCAGTAAAATCAATTTTCGGATTTTTTTTGTAGAAGATATGAGCATTCAAAGGTGAACTTTGTTTCCATTTTTGCATCAAAAGAAAAAAAAAGAAAATTGGTTGACTTTTAGGTAATATTACACAAAAACTATATTACCTATCGCCATGACCAAAATCAACTTACATCTGCTGCGTCGAGCTGCGTCTGCGGAAATGCAACAGCATAAATCAAAACAACTCAGGGTTTAATATAGCAAAATACTGACACAATTTCATACAAACCAAAATATACACTAACTGTGGCGAGTACACTTTTTTAAGTTTTTAAATTATTTTTATTTGAGCAAATACATAAAAAAATTTTTTTTAAAATTATTTTCATTGAAAAAAACAGAATTTTTCATTTTTATACCCTATAAAAAATGGAATGAAAAAGGGCTGTTAAATGGCGTTTAAATTATTGTATTATCTTATTTGGTTCAAAAGTTATGATTTTTGCAACGTAAAATGGGAAAAGGAGCTACTGTGCGACGGATTTATTTTCACAAAAAAAAATATCTCGAATTCATCAAAAATTCATTTTCTGAAGTTTTGGAAGAGCTGGAGCAATGGGGTACCTCATCCGGGACATCACTTTCCATTGTGAAATATCAGATCCTTCACATATGCCGCAAACACAATTACGCAGATCAATCTACGCCTTTCCGACATCTCCGATTAAGTGCATACTAGCGGAGTCCGGACTCCGTATCCCCACAAGGATACAAGAAAGAACTTCACGGCTCATCCCTAAATTGTACACCACTCCGAATCGGACATTGGCCGACGACTTCAAAAGGACATTCAAAGAAAGTAGGAAATATAAATGCCTTTCTATGCGCCAACTACAGCAAAGAACTTGACTTACCCCCACCGAACCGATTCAAGTCGTCTGGGCCATCTCCACCCTGGTCCCGGAATCAACCAATTATCAACACCAATTTCCTTATCTCCAGCAAGCATCATACTCCCAGCATAGTATACCGCTCCCGGTACCAAAACGAAAAAGAAAACCTCGGGGTATACCGACGCACAGTAGCGCCTCTCGAACAAATTCAGTTGCAAAAGTGTGAAAATTCATAATCGCAAAATCATTTTAAAACATAAAAATTCGACAGAGAATTTCCCAAGGATTCCGAATCTGTAACCAAAAAAAATGTAAATTTTTTTTGTGGAACATATGAGCATTTAAATACAACAAAGTATCGGTAAATTAGTCGACTTTCATGTATAATTACACAAAAACTACATATCCAATTGTCACGCTTTTTTTAAATTGAAAAATTATTCAGTTTTTAAATTATTTTTATTTAAGCAAATACATTAAAATAAAAAATTGTCTTCATTCAAAAAAATATTTTTTTTTTCACTTTGGTACCCTTGAAAAAGGTTGTTCGAGAGGCGCTACTGTGCGACGGCTCCAAAACATTGGAATCAACCACATTCGCTGTCGCTCAATCATGGCGGGGGGGACCCTCCCACACTACAACTGCATATTTGTAGCAGAAGCTACTGCTATTCTATCAGCCTGCCGCTTTGCCACCAATAACAAGGGGGCATTTGTTGTGTGCACCGACAGTCTATCTTCACTCCTGGCAAAAACAAATCCCGAATATCGCGATCCCACTATACGGGAGATACGAAGGATAAGCACACAGCTCTACGAAAAAATCACCTTCTTCTGGGTTCCTAGCCACCAGGGCATACGAAGAAACGAACCTTCACATTTGCTCCCATAAACTGCAAGGACATCTACAACCTAATAAACCGCTACTTTGAAAATTAAAAGACGGAGGAATGGAACACTTTCTACCATAGATACTGGTCATTTAACCCTAAAAGGCAACAATAACCCAATTTGGAGTCTCTGCGAAAAAGCTCAGAAAAAAGCAATACAAAAAACTTTAAATATGTTTATAAATATATATAAATTTAGCTATTGACTTAATAAAAAAATAGGTGAAACCAATCACAACCAGAGTCGAAAGCCACCGCATTCAGTGCTCGGTAATCTAAGCTTAAATCTTTTTTAAATAAATAAAAAAATAAATGCGTTAGTATCATAATCGTATAAACAGGCAATCGAAATAGTATAGGCATATCTCTCGAACTCACAGGGTTAGAAATAAGTAGTATACATGGAATTCCAGTAGTCCCTCGTCTTATGTGTCTGGATAGAAATATTAATTTCTTTGAAATTCCATTCCTAAAAAACTCTCGTTTTACAATAAAGTGGCCTTACTTCAGCTGTGTTTGCGTTGCCTGAAATTTTTTCATGCTGACTGACCGCTTTGCTCTTTACAGCTTTCGACTAAGGGCCATTTTAGCTTTGCACTGCAGATATAAAAAAGAAAATAAAAAAGGGATTCAATATAACATAAAGAAACAAGTAAAAACGTTATAGTCGCATTCTCCGACCGTAAAAACACCGCCACTCAAGAGAATATTACGTTTTTGCAGTGAAAGATAGCAGAAATAATACAGGTCGCCAGCTTTTTAGAACCAATAGTCCGATAGTTTTTTATTTTCTCAGAGAATTTCCTTTACGTCAGGTTTTCAAAATTTTTGAATTTGAAATGGCAGAAAATACGGTATTAGGGTACTTTTGAGGTGCTGTAACTTTAATATATTTTGTTCTTGCCGTTAATTATACGTTTTTAAAATTTGCAAATATTATTATTGGTTTTCGAGATTTCGTCTCTTTCATTTATATCCCTATTTTATACCCTTGCAGGGTATTATAATTTAAGTCAGAAGTTTGCAACGCAGTGAAGGAGACCTTTCCGACCCTATAAAGTATATATATTCTTGATCAGCATCAACAGCCGAGTCGATCTAGCCATGTCCGTCCGTCTGTCCGTTTCTACGCAAACTAGTCCCTCAGTTTTAAAGCTATCTGAATGAAACTTGGCATTCTATATATTCTCACTGCTATGTCGGAACGGGCCGGATCGGACGACTATATCATATAGAGCCATACAAATGTTCGATAAATTTTTATCAACAAATTTATTACTTAGCTGTTTTTCAAAATTTTTGCATCATTTTTGATATATGGCCATTTTGTATTATTTCAGAATTTCGGGTTTAATTTTATGAAAATCGGACGACTATATCTTATAGCTGCCATAGAAGCGATCGGTAGATGTAGGGAAAATGAAAAGCTGAGAATGTAAAATTGTAACTGTCAAACTGTAAACATAATAAGTATTGGTAAAATGTAATGAAACTCTGTTTTGTGTGTGTTTTCAGGATTTAAATTTATAATATAAAAATCAAAACCAATCTGCAAGGGAATTCAAACTTCGGCGTGCCGAAGTTAGCTTCCTTTCTTGTTTAACATAATTTCATCTTGTTTGAGATATGTCCATTTTATATTATTTCAGAATTTGGTTTTAATTTTATGAAAATTGGATAATGTTTTTTATATCAGATATTTCATATATAAAATAAATATATTTTTAATACCATAAAACTTTATCTTTTTTTATTTTATATTATTATATTTTTTAATACGATTAAACTCTCTCTTTTTTTATGTTTTTTTTTTTTTTTTATTTATTTCTTTATTTATTTATTAATTAAGAATAGCAAATATCTGCCATTTTAAATCCATATCCTTACCTCAGACCGGATAAGGATTGTTTTTTAATGATATGCTTTTATCAAAACCAAATTATTATATGTATGCTATGTATAAATATTCAACTTAAATATATTTCGTTTTGTTTTCTATTAGTTTGAGCAACAGGGACCGAACTGCAAGGGTATACAAAGTTCGGCGTGCCGAAGTTAGCTGCCTTTCCTTTTCATACTATTACTAAGTGTGTCGAATTTGACAATATATATAAAAGATAGTATCTCGAAAGTCCATAAAGACTTTAGTTGGCCTTTTATGATGGAATATCTTAAAAACCTTTTGAGTTCAGCGCATCTAAAACTATTGAAGAAGTTTATTCCGTTTCTTAGTTCTGCAATTTTTGTTTGATTTTGACGGCCTGAGAAATTTTTGGGCAAGCAGGACGCCTTTAAATAAATAATTTTTTTAGTTTTGAAATATATATATATTAGCTATACACAGCTAAAATATTAATTCCAGTATTATTTGTTTGACCAAATTGTCATTTGGAAGAACAATTGCTAAGTTTTTGGATTTACCTTTACTAAACTCCAATTTCATTTATGAGAATTCTCAATTTTATTTTAATTATTAGTTTTAAATGAATAATACATATGTATATCTACATACATATATACATATATTTATACATATATGTATGTCATAAAAAAAAGAAAGGAAGCTTTTAAGAATAGATTTATTTTGGTCAAACAAAAACTTACAGGAGATATATAAAATTTATATACATTTATAATTTATTTAAAAAAATTAATTTTAATTTAAAGTTTAAATCGATTAAAATAGCTTTATTTTGGATTTGAAATATCTAATATATATATATATATATATGTAGCTCAGAGAAAACAAGATAACTATTTTTTTTATTGTTCCAAAGTGACCAAAGTAACTATTTCTAATTGATAATCTAATAGTACTTACCGAAGCTCAAATCCAATACAATAAATACTTATACTTCAAGGTATTATTTCATTTATTGATTTTATGAAAATGAAACTTATAAAATTGACCTGACATATATAAGAGAAAAATATAACTTAAAGAGTTGCACATTTTTTTTTAAATAATATATATATATATATATATATATTTTTTTTTTTTTTTTTTTTTTTTTGTTTTGTTTTTTTGTATACATTATTTGGGGGTTCTATCAAGTTTATTTCCTAACTTTAGGTAGTTTTATAATTCAATGAGCACTACCTCCTGCTTAGCTACGCAGAAAATGGATTGGTTTGATTAATGTGCCAGCATTCATTTTTGAACTTGCATATTTCATGTTTTCGTTAACATTTTTGTACACGGCTACAAGTTATTGATAATGGATTACTTTATACTATAATTCTGGCCAAATATGGATCATTTATTTACAATTGCATAATTACGTTCTTATAGGGAGGGGCGTTGCACACCCGCTTGCGGTTCTCTAGTGTTTTATAGTACCAGGCTGTTTCAATATTAAAACATTATCTAATATTTTACCCACAGTATTAGGACAGCTTAACGAAAACTTTACCTGTAATCTTGAATTTAACTACAGATTATTATTCACTACAATATTATGACTATTGCTCTAGAAATAGTCACATTTTGGCTTAATATACTTGCTTGTTTTTATTGGTTTACAAGTTTTATATATTTATATACACGAAATTGTACTGCTCTCTTCGAGGAGTCACGATTCGAATTACGCAGCACTCACTTAAATGCTATTAAGAAAGGCACTTGACATTTGAAATTAGAACTGAAACCAAACAGTATGAGAAGTTCAACAAATTAAAAATGTAAATGCCATAAAACTAAACATTAATTATCAATAGACATATGAATGTAGGTAACAAAATGAGCTAGAATATTAAATAACGCAGAGACTAATTTAGCTTCCTTTGAAGTACACTAAGTCAGACACCCCCAAACATCGATTGCCGAAAATGCTATTTTACTTCAACCGGGTCACTTCCACATTTTTACTCATCTTTGCCAGTTCCGCACATTCAAGAACTCTCTTGTGGGGTCCAACGATTCACCTCGGCACGTATGCACAAGCCATTACCTTTTGGCCTGCCCTGGGCCTACTAAAGCCAGTAACGTCGGATATTAATTGCTCTCATATATTTGTGAAGCACTTATCTGAAGCACACAGTAAGAAGTTATGAATATCTCTAACTGGATTGCCAGAACGTGGGAAAGGCGTCTACATGTCTTTTACGTCGAATCATCGCGAATGTGACGGCATTCTTATATTTCACATTTGCGATAATTTGTGTTGCGTTTCCGACTGAAGACTTGGTTCTATAATTTGTACTAATAAGCCGTTGAGTCATATCTTTGACGGACCCCTATTCATTTTTACTGTCTGTCCAATGCTATCTATCAACTTACCCCTTCGCCCTTTCCTATATAATCCCATTGATAGGCAATCTATGTTGGAATGGAATGATTTAAAAAATCTTTATGAAACTAGGACAATCTAACTACTCTCAGATATACAGCTATTTTAAGGAGAAGCCAATCTGGCAGATAAACAAAGAATCTCGACAAAGACAAAAACCAATTATATTTCTACTGCTGTTCCACTTCAATACAAAAATGTTATATACATAAAAAGAAGACTTCTTCGTTACCTATTTACACAGATTGCTGATTACCGAAACGTATCCGTGCTTAAAGTCAGCTTCTTCTTTTGACTCAGGGGACTGGGAGTCCTGGGAATCAGATTGGATCATGGAATTGCCTGGAAGTGTTAAGAGCAGGCTAGAGTTATCCTTGTATTGTCCTTTGTTGGCAATTCTCCTCGAGCCTTGTAGGGCTTTTGTCTAGTGTCTGTAATGACTAAGGCCCGAAAAACACGTCGCAACTACTTTCTCGATCTAGAGCTTCAACCGGTAGAGGGCCAACACTAGGTGGGTCCGTGGGTCCGCACATGGAAGCGGTATATACATGTGGCTCATAGTCCAACGTGTTCTGTCATCCGTAGTAGAACTGCGAGCCCACAGCCACGCCGGTGGATAGGGTGCGTGGAGCGGTGCCGTCGTAAGAAAGCTGCGTCTGCAGTAACGGTGCCTTTGTGCGGCGCAACGTCGAGGTGCCGCCACCAACAGTCATGGGAATTGAAACATGGCCCAGTGGGGCCATGGCCAGTGGAGAGGGCAACGGAAGCGTATGAGTGGGCGGATGTGCTGGAGAACCTCCGGCCATGGAGGTTGGCGGCGTCGGAGAGTTACTTGGCCGCTGAAGCCCCATGCCTTCAGTGTTTATGATATATCCTCCCCTGATAGTCGGCGCTGTTGTGTATTGAGCTAGTGAGGAAATGGGTACCATGGTACCTTTTGAGGGAAATTGAAATTGGAATCAGAGCCCATACTGGCTGACGATTTACTCACTTATGGCACTGCTTCGGGGAGCACTGGAACCAATTACAATAGCGGAGGCCAGGATTCCCGCCACTGGGCCCTGGCCCGCACTGGCGATGCTGGTGGCAACAAATGCTCCCGGAGAGGGGGACAGACCTATGATGTCGGGTGACTGTTGAGCCCCCGCCAAAACCGAATTTGCCATCAGGCCGGAGACGGGCCCTGAGCTAGCCCCAGCCGTTAGCTGAGATGGGGATAAACCAGCGTATAAGCTGCTCGCCGGCGCGTATGTCAAGTAGTTCTAAATAGGCATCAGCAGACAGGGTAAGTAGATGAACAGAAAGGGACCTAATTTTAAATTACTTACCTCGTTCTGGGACAAGCTTGGCAAAGGCAGTGGGGTTGTCAGGTCGATGTCACCGTCTATTTCGGAAATTGTGTCGTTAAAGCCGCTCGGAATAGTTGTCTCTTCAACTAAACCTCCTGAAACTCCACCACCCTTGGTCGAGGAGTTTGAGTGCGTGTCAGTAGTTAGACCCCGGCGCTTTTGAAGGACCACTCTAATGGCGACAATCACTATCGAAAAGACAACCCCGAGAGAGCCCACAATAAGCAGGTACAAATATAAACGCTCTTGGTCATCTGTTAATGTATTAAAAAAGTCAAATTAGAAGCATAAAAAGGAGTGAAAAAACTATTTGGTCCACTTCTCCAAAGGGGCATGGAAGAAGATTTTAAAACGCAGGGAGACAAAGCATTGGTTTTATACAGCTTAATTGGAAATATATCTTACCCTCCAGACTTAAGTCTGCGCTATGTGTCATCACAGGATTCACGTCATTACTATCCACATCTGCGACGAGGGAGCTGTTCGTTATGGTCTGATTGCCAGACGGACTAGGGCCATTTCCCTGACCAAGTCCGTTGGTAATATTCCGGCGTCCTAGCGTTGTTGCATTGCTGTACAGCTTTGGAATTGCCTCAGACTCTTTGTAGATCAGTTCGTCATCGTAAAGGTCGTTCATATCGCCCTCGAAGTCCTCAGATTCGTCTGTCTCCACTTCCGATTCGTTACTTTCCTTGAGCACTTGCCTTGGCACTAATTAGGGATAAGAAACGGAGTGGTCCCACTTGAAAAACGCTTATAAATCTAACAGGAATCGGCCAGCGAAGCATTCCCCACCTATATCACTCACTCCTCAGTTTCAGTGACCCACTTACCGCATGTATAAACAACCTTCAAGTACATCCGGGAATTGGCCTGGCATGGACTTCCAAAGGTATTAGCGTCTGCAGCCAGGTTGCATCGCCGTCTTCCATGGCAAATTTGCATCACAGTTTCCGTGGCAAATGAGGCCAGGCACGCTTTAGGAGACGTTATTAAAAAATCGGTGTACGTTAAATTTGAGAGCTAAGGAAAATGTAATTTATATCCTTCTCCAAGACTTACTTTCTTCTC
Organism: Drosophila leontia; assembly: GCA_008042735.1. Classification (NCBI taxonomy): domain Eukaryota; kingdom Metazoa; phylum Arthropoda; class Insecta; order Diptera; family Drosophilidae; genus Drosophila; species Drosophila leontia. The sequence goes on along the minus strand of VNKB01014000.1, from coordinate 11,065 downwards.
GAACGCCCTGCGGCTGGGGGCATTGGATGCTCTCGTACTCAGTTCTGCCAAAGCTGGCGCTGTATACGGCAATTCGGGAGTACGGATTACACTCCAGTTGAGCAACATCGTTGTGGCACGCCACTTTACTGCGAAACTCATCTGAAAAAATGTTTAACTCTTTCTATAATATTGAAATGTTTGTTCTAGACCAAACCTAAAATATTGAAAAATAAAATCAATTACATTTTAATGGTCCTAGAAAAACCTGCTGGCCTATCAAAACAATAGCCTGTCAACTAAAGCCTAATTAGGGGTTTTCCCGCCTTCCTTGGTGGAAGATCACAATAAAGTTCTCGACGTTCAGAGATAACCATGTTTTGGAGCGTTAAGGCAGTGGTATTTACGCAGGCTCTACGTTGGCCTACCCAAGATTCAATTCTCATGAATTTTCTCAAGAAAAGATGTTTTAAAATAAAATCTGTTTCCTATAAAAACTCAAAAAAAATATCGCGTTTAGATATTTACATATATCGCCCTTTCAGGATTTAAAATAAATAAACATCATTTTATTTATCTGACTAACTAACTTACTAAACCGCAAGATTGATTGCATTGTCACTTCCTTTTACGCCCCGTGCGCGATGCCTGTGCGAATCTACTCTAAACTCAACCATTTTTAAGGGGCATCTGTGCACAAAAGCTTAAAATTAAGTGCATTTAATAATGGTTTCTGGATCCCCAGAAGTTTGCAATTTAATTGGTCGACCTCAAAAACCACTTCCGTTTTTTTGTTTCGAGCGAATCACTTGAATTTTGCAATTATCTTAAAACAGAAAAATATATATTTAAAATTTATATTATAGTAGAAATTCAAATTTAAAATATAGTTATTTTATACGATTTGGTTGTATTTGAGTTGGCCCTGCTTGCCGAGTTATCAAAATTTCTCTCTTATTCCACCTGACTGGATTTTTAAAAACGGAGGGAAAAACCTCTCAACTTGATACGCTGGCAAGGCCCCTTTACGTCGTGCCAAATCCCTTCATTCACTTGGTTGCTGTCGGATAGAACAGTGGGAACATTTTCTTGGATCGCGATGAGTGCGGTTCCCAGGCCCCGACCCACAAGTTTTAACTTTTTCAGTTGGACTTTTATATGATTCTGATAGATTGCTGTTAGAGGTAAAATACCTAAAATTCATCGGAAACACTGGTCCAAGAGTCACCATTTACATGGTCCGCCAAATTAGAGCCAACTGCAGTTAAAAAAAAAAGCAACAACACCTGATATGTTGTTGTTGGGACTGACTTACACGGACGGCATTTGTAGGCAACTTCCACAATTTTCCTGCGTTTTGGGCATGGGTCACTGCTGATTCCATTGGAGCTGGCCGTGCTGCTATGATAGCTACTAGTTCCGGAACTGTCACCCACTCCACTGGCGCCCTGTCCATAGAACTGCGGGGATCCGTGAAACTTGCAATGCTTCTTCTTCTGGCAGGCCTCGACTACCGTCTGCAGCAAGGAGTACTAAAAGCACGGAAATAATAGAGAAAACGTATTAGTAGAATTTCCGTATAGGTGAAGTCCCGCCCTCGCGCCCTAAGCATGTAAAGTGCAAATAGAAAAAAATTGGGTATTGAAGAACTCATCTTTGCGAAGGCCAAACTTTGTAAATTGAAATAAAATATATGAGGTAGAAGAAAACAGCGATGCCATCAACGATCAGTGAAAGTTCACATTCCCCTTTTTTCAAAATATATATATGTACTTATAATTTATATTATATTGAATATTTAATCTAACATAAAATATAGTCAATTTATACGATTTAAAAAAGGTTTTGAAATTCTATCAAAACCAAATTATTATTTGTTATGTGTAAATATGTATATGTTTTTAATAATCCCTGCTTAGCCTTGATGATTTAAGATTTTTCATTCATTTTCGCTGCTAATAAGGGAATGATTAAATTTTGGCCCACTGTATTCGGGTTTTTAATGCATAAAATCTAAGTTGAGAGGATTGGCGGCCACAAAAAAACATTTTGAAATATTTTCATTTGGATTAAGTTGTCCTGGTGACAGCGTTTTGAAATCTTCACGAATACTTTTTAAAATGCCGAAGAATACAGTTGAGAGGTTGGGGAAAAAATCCCATAATAGGGTCTTCCCACAGAGCGTCAAAGCGCATTCACCGTCCGTTGAACAAACTGCCCATAAGGTTTTGCTGTTCCGAAATTTATAATTTTGTACCTCATCCGAGTGCATCTAAATTTCACAACCGCTTGTTGGCGATAGTTTTTCGGTGCAACTCTAATTTCTTCTTCCTAATATTACAATGAATTATACGGTCTTCCCACACAGCACATTTGTGAGGAACGTTTGGGATTTTTCACAAATGTGAAACTCGTGTTCCCACACAACATTAATACGGTCTTCCCACACAGCGCATCTGTGAGGAACGTTTGGGATTTTTCGCAGATGCGAAACTCATGTTCCCACAGAGCGTCAAAGTGCATCTGGCATCCGAACAGCTGATCGATCAGCTGTGGCTCATGAAAACGTAAACAAAGACTGTCGAATTGGCAGTTGCAAATTTGAAATGGAGTATTTACCAACTATTTTGGCTGTTGTACAACAGGAAAAGGCACAGATTGCGTCAGAATTTATCCGCACTAAATTTAAATGAATTTAATGACAAGGAATTTTAGTTTTTCTAATGATTTTTCTCTAACAAAGAGCAAATTCCCCGAAGAGTGTCTATAGGTGGTATAGGCATCTAAAAAATATTTAAAGCAAGGTAGAGGTAGGCGGTTTATATTAAATAGTAACAATTGGGGACATATTGGGGCAAGAATATACAGAAAAAACGCCAACAACTATTTTGGGCATGCTTGTAGCTTTGGCGCCACGTTTTAAATTCCATATCTCATTTGTTCCTCGCAAAGTTTGTTTACATTTTCGTGGTGAATGGTCAAATTAAGAAGAAGAATCAGAGTTGCACCGAAAAACTATCGCCTAACTATCGCCAAACAAACCGTGGTTAGATTTTAATGTTGAACTAACGCCGGTCCATTTGGGAAATTTCGGAACGGCAAAACCTTATGGAGCGTTTGTTCAACGGATGTTGAATGTGCTTTAATGTTGTGTGAGAAGACCCTATTAGATGACGAGAAATTTAAGTTTCTCTAATGATTTTTCTCTAACAAAGAGCAAATGCCCCGAAGAATGTGTATGGTGGTATAGAGGTAGGCGGTTTATATTGAATAGTAGCAATTGTCCCCATTTTGGGGCTAGAATATAAAAAAAGACACACACAACTATTTTGGGCATGCTTGTAGCTTTGGCGCCACATTTCATTTTTCAATGGTTCCTCGCCAACTTTGCTTACATTTTCGTAGTGAATGGTATAATTTCCACTGTTAAGAACAGTGTTGCCAACTCTTCAGGGCTTGAAAAAGCTAAATCCAACTTCGAAAAAATCTAGAAATAGCCTGCAAATTTTGATGATAGCTAAAAAACAACGCTAGGGGAAAGAAAACATTTTTTTTTGTATTAAGTGTTGAAGAATTTTTGAAAAATGGTCAAGTTCCTCTATCATCACCTCTTCTGCAGCTCAATTTATGTATATTTGGTTTGTTTTTTTTTTCAAACATTTTTCAACATTTTATTTTTCAAAATGGCCAAAAATTTGTTTTTTCAAAATGGCCAAAAATTTGTTTTTCACAATTTTTTTAATAAAATTTTGTCAACATTTTGTTAATTTTTTCAATTTTGTTAAATTTTTTTTTTTCAAAAATTTTCCCAATTTTTTTCTATAATTCTGCTAAAATTTTTTTTTCCAAGTTTTGTCAAAAATTTGTTTGTTTAAAATTTTTTTTTTTTTATTAATTTTGTCAACATTTTTTTTTTTTTTCAAAACTTTGCCAGTTTTTTTTAATTTTGTGAATTTTTTTTTCAAGCTGTCGTGGTAAAAATCGATTAAAAAAATGTAATGCTCTTTTGGCATATCGATGTTTTCCTTGCCATTTAATAGAAAAATACTACGAAGTATTTAAGTGAGGCATCATAAAACATCATAATACATGAAAGGTAATAATACAAAAAGCTAAAATTACGGCAATTTTGGTTGGAAAATAGCTATAATTCCCGATAGCCGCTAGTTCACAATATATCCCGCATTTAGGTTTTGAAACATGCTAGATATAGTGGTAAAATAGCTAAATTGGCAACGCTGGTTAAGAAGAAGAAATCAGAGTTGAACTGAAAGACTATCGCCTAGCTACCGCGAACAAACCGAGGTTAGAATTAGATGCGTTCTAACGGCGCACAGTAGCGCCTCTCCAACAATTAGCGTTGCAAAAATCGAAAAAGTCATGTTCGCAAAAACGATTTTAACCGTACTTATTCGACTGAGAATTTCCCAAGGATTCAGAATCTGCAATAAAATCAATATTTTTTGTAGAAGATATGAGCATTCGAAGTTGAACTTCTTTCGTTTTTTTCATCATACCAAAAAAAATGGGTAAATTGGTCGACTTTCAGGTAATATTACACAAAAACCATAAATGATAAATACATTCATAAACTGTTAAAGAACCTAAAAAACGGCATTTTGGTTTGGGCTTGAACAGATAAATCGCTACCTGCGAGGTGTCAATTTTTTTCACCTTTTTTTCCCTAAAGTAGTCTATAACTTCTAAAGCTGATGAAAGCCACCGACTACACTATGTCTATAAGCTACGTGGATCTTTCCTGAACCAGTATTAACTTTCATCGACTGCGTCGAGCTTGTTCTTCTCAGGGTTAAATATACCAAAATACCGATACAATTTCATACATCCCAAAAAATATACAAATGAGAAATTTCCGATCGGCAATTGCCAATTGGCTTAAAAATTACAAAATTATTAAATATGCCGATAACAAAACAATTGCAATTTACACGATTTCGATAAAACCGAAAACGAAAAAGAAAAGAGAAACCCGGAAAATGGTTCTACTGAAACCTCTAATAATTACAAACTATGTACATTAGACGGTATTAAGGCCATAAACAATCTCATTTCCATTAATTACCTGTAAAGCATTGGGCCACATGCAATTTTCGGAAGAGTTGTCACTGGTATCGTCGGCACTTTGCACTTCAACAATGGACACAGATGTGCCAGCTGCCGACTCGGCGACAGTTTCACTTGTTCCAACACTGGTAGATGGCATTGCTATTGCAAGACCATAACCGTGCCCATTATTTACGTAGCGATTTGCCGGCACCTTTAGAGAAGATGATCCAAATATGGAGCCGCGTAGCAGGTGTTTCGCTTTGCCCCGGATTTCTGGACCAGTCATTCCAGAAAGAGGGCACAGATCTTCAATGCTGTAGCCATCTGGAAAAAGATGTAAAGGTAGGTAAATGTAAATGAAATATGAGGGAAGAAAACTTTCACAGTATTAAAACACGATCTTAAAAAGAGTTTATTCCGTAACTACCCAGTGGGCAAACAAGCGGACGTTATCAGATGATGCCGAAGATGTCCGCTACTGACCGAATACTGAGCTTATTGCAAATGTCACAAAAATCTCGCTAACGGACCCGGAAACGTACATTGGTAGGGAAATAGCGGACTTACCTCAAAAGGTTTTCATAATTACCGAAATCTGACTGGAAAACGGACGAATAGCGAGACTATTATTGTCCTCGTGGGACGGACAGAAAAGTATCGCTATCGGACATTTAAGCAGAGGAGAAATTATCAAAAAGCGTGTTTTTGTCAGCAAAATGCTGTATAGTTGTTTTTGCTGTTACATATTATGTTTAGCTATTTTCGTTCTTTCGATTTTGATCGTAAAGAAGAGTGGACGCGCGTTTCCCAATTTTAAATTTAGTTTTTTTTTATAATATATAACATTTCTTATGTATTATCAACATGCAGTTTTTCAGAGAAAATCAGTTACTAGTTAGTTTCCGTTTGTGCTACGAAACAACAACAATAACTAAAACAAAGAATTATTTTGGTGGTACATCTTCAGCAGTTAAACGTAATATTTTTTGTAATTGTATGTATGTAAATTATTACAGTAAATTTTACTGACAATAACTAATATTTTTACAGCCGCTTCTATGCACAAGATTCCTTTACCTTTAATAACATCAAATTAAATATTACTAAATTATTAGTATCTCTTGTATTTGTTAGTTAAAATTAAATGTATTGTTTTGTTATACAGAAGTTAATATATTGAAATATATTAGATTTTTAATATTCCTAGAAAATATTTACGTATACATTTCTTTGGGGGTTTACTAAATGGTGTTTCATTACATACATTCAGCTCCTCAGCCACTTCCCATTCTGGGAAATTCTCATGCGCATATTTGTATTTTGATTTATTGGTTAAGGATTTTAAAATTTTTGTTATTTTAAAGGGTCTCTTCAACTTTGGACTTCATTCCTTCCTTTAAGTAATACAAAATCTCCCACTTTTTGTCTATCTATTTTTGCATTATTTTCATTAAATCGTTCTTTGTCATAAACTGCAGTATCAAAACATTATTTTCAGCTTGTTCTCTTTCGATTGACAGATCAACAAATTTTCAATGTCACTAGGATGGATTAGGTTTACTTCGTTCTACCTTTCCAATAACATTGCTAAGGGACCTGCCTTTGTCACACGATTATTTGTACAATTGATTGCCAACCGCACTTCTCCTCATCCTGCTAAGACTGCGATCCAGTTTCAGCCGCCGTTAGCATATTTTGCCATAAGCTCGACTAGTCCCGGTGGCAATCAGGTGAAAGATTATTTTATGATCCGAACAGAATTGGGTAAACTTTGCTTCCGTAAAACACCTTCCTTGGTGAGCTATTGTTGGGTTTAGTACTCCAAACAACGATACCATAGCTTGCAAATAACTGTAAAACGTTTTTTTTTTTCTTTTGCTCTCGTTGCGAGCACAACCGAAAAAGTTCATACTCTCTCGCTCTGAGCAAGAGAGTTTTGCTGTCTTCATTTCTGTTTTCTGTTGAGCGCTTTTCGTTGAGCTCTTTTAATTTCGGTCGTTCAATGAGCAGTGCGTAAAGAGCGGAACGAGGACCGCTCGCGTAAAGAGAGTCAGCAAAAGACCGATTGACCGAAAAACTCAGCGCAAACGGTCTTCACATTTACTTTCGTTGTTGTAGCAATTAATATATTTCGTCTGCAAAACGAACGCTTGTGAATGTATACCAATACATATGCAAAGAAATAATACAATTTGATTATTAGAACAATTTAATTTTATTTTCAAATATTTTGCTTGCCTATGCGTGTGAATGTATACCAATACATACGCAAAAGACTTGTTTCTTCACTCAACACGACAAAACGGTCTTGGAACAACAGAAACCAAAAAGAATAGAAAAAAACGGATTCGCTCTGATCGCGAAAGAGCTCATTCGAGAACCCATAAAATGGTTGCTCTCTGAGTCTTTTCGTAAAGAGTCAGAGAGAGACACTTATTTCCAGACAACGAGAAACGGTCGACAGTTATTTGCAAGCTCTGAACGGTACAGTGGATTTAACAGCATTTATACAGTTTTTACTGTACAATTTAAGGGTATCACATGGATAGACATTCTTAGTAAACGCATCCATTTGAAAAATAACGTACTCCTGGTCACTCCTACCACTTAATTTCCCTGCTTTATCGTTCTGCCAAGAAATATTTACTTTCGGGATTCGTTGTCTTTTTTTATTTTTTGCTGAAGTTGTTTTGGACATTCTGCAAGTGATGCAATTGTCATAAAATTTTGTTGTGTATTTTGAGATATTGTCGAACCAGTAAAAATCGATAACTCCTAAACGCATTTTTGCCTTGTGAAATTGGCTTATACCGGCGGACCAGCTGAAAACACGTCGCGCACTGGTTTAAATTGGTTTCCAAAAATGGCAATATCAAAACTTTGATTAATATTTCGCGTCCAATGACAATCGTTTTGCTTGTGATCATCGCTTATTGCAAAAAACAAAATATTAATAAAATTGGCATACATTTTAACGTTCGTTAAATTGTGTACAGTACTTCATATCAGGGACTGTAAATAGTAATTTTCAATGCACTCTTTTAAGATGTATATATTATAAAAACGAATTTTAATTATTATTTTTGGAGTTATTTAACCGCTACAACAATAATAATATTATATTTTCGCTGAAAGTGATCTATCTTTTTTTTAGAGGTTTCTCCGGAAAATTTTGTGCAAGATCCTACGAAGCGATAACAGTCGAAACAATAAAAACACTTTGAGCGAAAAAATAATAATAATAATTAAGGGGTGGGGGAGGTGTAAGGTATTTTATTTTATTTTCGAAATATTTTTTTTTTAAGGCTCAATATCTTAAGAATGTTGTGTCTATGTTGTAGATCATAGAAAAATTTATAATAACTCAAAAACTACTTAACCAATTGGTTTGAAATTTTGATCATAACTTCTTCAACTCATTCTACAGGTACTCAAGCTTTTTAAGAGTTTAATTTTGTTATATTTTTTATTTAACAAATTAACTTAATTATTTGGTCAAAATTCGGGGTTTCGACTTTCAATTTTGATCAAAAATCGGGGAAAAAATTTTTTTTAATAAAAACGCAACGTGAGTACCTCGGGACACTTATTATTTAACCAATGCAATAAATTTGTTTGATATCGGATGTGTTTGTGGACAGTTGGGATGTACACCGAAAACCACTTTTTTTGTGGGCACTCAGGAGATTCGCGATTACTCGTAGACCTCTAAAGAAAATTGTTCAAAAGTTGTGTCTTTATATGATATTTAATTCATTAAGCTAACTTTAGCCGTTTCGCCACAACATTTTTTTTTAAAGTGGTCAGTTTTGCACCGAATTACCCTTACCAAAGACTGTTGCCGTTATGGATCACATATCCCTTAGGTACTGCAACAGTGCACTGCTCCACTAGTTTTAGACATTTATCTTTTAATCAGCATCCATCTGTGTACATTGGGTAGATACATAACACATCTGACCCCGGTCACCGCTCTTGTTGCAGGTTAAGTGTCTGCTTGTGACCTTTTTTAATTCGGACTTAAAAAGCCTCTGGTTCGAACTTTCGATGTAAAAACTTGCCAGCAATGCTCGGGTCACGGATACAGCAATATCTTCCGTTTCCATTTCGTAGTTAGTTATGTGACCATGCGGCTGCGAGACATTCGCCAAAAGTCGGTCGCTTTGCCTGCATATTTTAAAACGTGGCGGCTGGTGTTTCCATTGTCAAAGCGTTGCAACGCGTTGTATAAACAATTCCTTGAATGCAAGCAAGATTGAATCGGTCTAGCACACTTGAGATCCAATGCTGAACTTATGTACTTTATGTGTTTAAAAGAATTTTTCGATGTTGTTATAATGTTACATCATGGATAATAAAATATCCTAGAGATCATAGACCAGTCCGCTAGAATCTTGTTGACCATGGCATTAGCTTTTTTTTCAGTGTAGTTTAGTTCTTCAGCACCCTATATCTCAGAAGTTCGACAATATCTCAACTTCAAAAAATAAAATACTAAAAATACTTTGTACTTTGTACTTTACTGAATAACTGCTAATAAACATTAAAATTGCTAAATCTTAAGCGCTTTTGAGGAATTTTGCAAATTTTTCAAAGAACGGTCCAAAAAACGGCCGCCACATACACTCTTAGGGCCAAAATAATAAATAATTTTAAATAAATAATTTCAACTGCAGTACACCACGATGAAGCGATAGCGTCGGTCGTGTATGGGTTAAATTTTGTATTTTGTAATTCCAATATAGCCATGGTCCATATACTGTTGCAGGTGTAGGGCCATATCTCTCTTTCGATGTCGAATTTGGCTCGGATTCGATTTTGGGCGGAGTGAGTTCCGATCCTTACTCCGGCGACGATCAACGAATACCCACTCCCCTCGACAACGTACGATTCTGTGTGCCGTTACCATTCTTGATTAATGCTACCAAGAAAAGCGTAACAGAGAGAATAATAGCGACAAACGCAAATCAAAAGATAATGAAATTCGATCTAAGAAATTAGTATTTCCTATGTACCAGAATATTCCACCACCGACATATGTACATACATATATGTATGTACTTTATAGGGTCGGAAATGACTCCTTCACTGCGTTGCGAACTTCTGACTAAAATTATAATACCTTGCTAGGGTACAGAGATTTGCTTTATATATGTATATTTAATTATCTTAAAGAGATACATCCTACATATGTACATATGCCTGACACACCTGTATATGTACGTATTTTTAATAATTTTTTTTTTTTTTTTTTTACAATTACCTTTCGCCACGAACTTGTTGTACTGGGCAAATTCTATAGAGATGCTGGTGCCGCGAGGACACGCTATTACCACCTGATCCGAATCGCATGCTGCCTTCTGATACGTGCGAAGAGTTGCCGACAACAAGGCTGTTTCGAAAAAGAACAAAATAGAAACGAGGTTAATAAATATAAGTCAGAACGTGTATAATCTATGTATGATTGTGTATGTATATTTTATATATATACTTATATTTATATTTATGTGGGATTTGAAACAGGCGGGTTTCCTTCGCGGCACACTCAAAGCGGTTTGAGCTAGAGGTGAGCGCGGGCCGTGCTTTTTTTCGTGGCCCGCGGGCTTACACAGGCCCGGACCGGGCCGGGCCGGGCCCGGGCCTTTAAATTAAGATTCGTGCGGGCTTCGTGCGGGCCCGGGCCTTAACAAAAAGGCCCGGCCCGTAAAAGCCCGAAATAGGCCCGAAAACAAGTTTGATTTGTTCGCGATATTTTTGTTATGCTCAAATTAGAAACGCCATTTATCGCATTTTAATTGTTTATCGATACTACTATCGATGTGCTTACACATATTTTACTTGCTTGGACACCACTAATTCAAAGTTGGCGTCTTATTGTGAAATTGATTACTTTAAAATATAAAATATGTCGCGAAAAACCATTCGGGACGCTGTAAATAAAAAAAGTGAATGTGTAAAGCTAACACAAAACGGAAAGGGCAGGAGTGACGTATGGAAGCTGTTCGATTGCGTTAATTAT
>VNKB01013998.1:0-13202 GCA_008042735.1 Drosophila leontia | reverse complement strand
AAGGTGATGGCCACTGTTTTCTGGGACTCACAAGGTGTGGTTCTCATCGACTACCTGGAGAAGGGCAAAACAATTACAGGGTCGTACTACGCTGAATTACTGGGCCGATTCGATGCCGAATTGCGGAAAAAACGGCCCCATTTGGCCAAAAAAAAAGTTCTTTTCCACCATGACAATGCACCGGCACACACCTCCGCTCTCGCCACCGCAAAGTTGGTCAAATTGCGGTACGAACTGCTGCCCCATCCACCGTATTCGCCAGATTTGGCTCCGTGCGATTTTTTTTAGTTCCCAAACATGAAAAAGTCACTCGCCGGGCAAAAATTTCGATCAAATGCAGAGGTCATCGATGCCACGGAGGCCTATTTTGCAGACCTTGAAAAGTCATATTTTTTAGAAGAGTTAAAAAAGTTGGAGCATCGCTGGACTAAATGTATAGACCTAAAGGGAGACTATGTTGAAAAATAAATTGGCACTTTTCCAAAATTTTCGTTTTTCTTTTGTAGGCCAAGTATTTATCGGACCACCCTCGTATATGCACTTTGTAGGATTTTATTCAAAGAATCTAAATCCACTTACCTTTTCATGCGATAACTTTGACAAAAAGAAATATCCTGCAGTTAATTATGCACAAAAATGAAAGTCAAAATTGTGAAAACCAACTTTTTGTCGTTTGACCATCTCAATGTTGACTAATAAAATGATGTCATACCACCATTTTCATTGTTTTTGATGCTCTACACGACAACACTAATATTAGTTTGCGTAGTGCTTCCGTTTTTCGAAAACAGAGGGAGGTCGGGTTTACCCACACTGACGGCTTTACCCCACCTTACCCTACATATATAAAGTCAGTCACACCTAGTCCCACTTTGATACTTGTTTATTTGCATATAATGAGAAATGCACACAACAACAATTTGTATGAAAATGCCAATTAAAACACTGTATTAACGCCTTTATACTCTTGCAAACTAATAAATATTTAATAAAGTTGATTGTATATAGTTATTCTGAAAAGATATACTGTTACATACCCCAGAATGGTTATAATAATGACATAAATAAAATAAATTGTATATTTGCAGTGGTTATAACCTTTGGACGTAACAAAACAAAACAAACAAAATAAAAACAGTACCTTTTATTTTGTAATCTGAAATTTTTAAGTGCCATATGTTTTCTAAAACGTTATACAAAAATTATAATGAATAGCACTACATCGATGGATAATTTAGCTGACCAGGACTACTCCGAATTTCTCAGCGAATATTTTTTGCAAACAAGTTCACATTGCAATGAGCCTGAAGTTAATTACGAAGGTGTGTATGCCTAAAATGAATTAAAAAGTTCAATAATAAATTTTATTAATATCTTACATTTATAGATGGGGAAATGGAAGCAGAATGGTTGATATCCGCCGGTTATCCTGAGTTGACTAAGCCTTTTGAACAAGTAAGGGTATTTTAAATTTGTCGAAACATGAGTTCAATAGTTTTCCTCGTCCTGGTGATTTAAGAACAACAAAATCATATCCGTTCTGATGGCACAAAATAAAAAAGAAGCTTTCTTCGGCACTCTGAAGTTTGTAAATTTATGCAGTTTGCAATGGCATCATTGATCCAAAATGTAACGAACGTTTTTATACGAGCAGACTTCTTGTACATTCAAATATTATCAAACATTTCTCCCAGTGTGGAACAAAAATCGAACGCAAAGAAGATCAAAGACAAACGTTTAGGGCCAATTTGGACAATTTATTTGGCTTTCATCTGAATTGTTATATTTTCTACTTTTTCTTTCCTACCAAAATCTCGTCTATAGACATAATATTTGGCAAATGTGCCAACACTCTCTTTGTGACTCATTTAGTTTTTCCTCAATCCCGCGAGGAAAGCGCTTTCTCGCGTAGATTGATGAGGATGACTGTAAGGAATAAAAAAATCACATCTGCCGAAATCTGGTATCTTGAATAAGTCTTTAAGTTTAAATTGTCCAAATCCAATTTCTATCTTTCCGAATTGTCATTACTTTGTCTCATTCTTCTATCCGCTCCTCCTTTTGGGTGAACCGCTTAGTGTCGTCTGTTTTGCATTCGTCCTCGTCCGCTTTCCTCGATGCCCTTGGCTTGCGCGCTTAGCGCTGATTCAAATTGCCGTCGCTCGATTTTGGCGTTAAAGAAGTCTACAGGTCAAAAAAAACAAGAAAGGAAGCTAACTTCGGCACGCCGAAGTTTGTATACCCTTGCAGATTGGTTTTGATATTTATATTATTAATTTAAATGATGAAAACACACACAAAACATAGTTTCATTACATTTTACCTATACTTATTATGTTTACAGTTTACAGTTGTACCTTCCCAGCTTTACATTTTGTCTACATCTACCGATCGCTTCTATGGAGCTATATGATATAGTTGTTCGATTTTTATGAAATTTATACCAAAATTCTAAAATAAAAGTTACAATTTTTGTTCCTATTAATTTCCCGATCGTTCCTATGACAGCTATAAGATATAGTCGTTCGATTTTCATAAAATTAAAACAGAAAATCTGAAATAATGTAAATTGGCCATATCTCAAAAATTGTGCAAAAATGTTAAAAACTGCCAAGTTATAATTTTTTTTCTAAAAATTTATCGAACATTTGTATGGCATATATAGCAGTGAGAGTATATAGAAGACTATATGCAAAGTTTCATTCAGATAGGTTTAAAAATAACGGACTAGTTTGTGTAGAAGCTTACAGACGGATAGGCGGATGGACGGACAGACGGACGGACGGACGGACGGACAGACGGACAAACGGACAGACGGACATGGCTAAATCGACTCGGCTGTTGATGTTGATCAAGAAAATAAAGAGGCCTGCTCCGGTAATCGTAAAGTTTTATCGATTTCGTGTTGGGCGAAAACGAACCGTTTTCGTTGTTTGCTGCTCCGGTTTTCGGCAAATTTCTGCTATCGGAATGTTTCGTTTTCTCATTATTTCTCACTGCTCAAGCAGCTAATAAGCAAACAACGTAAATTACTGTTTATTATACACTTATGGACAAAATAATAGGTGTGATTTTTTTTGTTTTTTAACTTTTAATTTCTAATTCATTTCTTTATAAATCTTAACAAATCAAGTTTTTTTCATAACTCATAATATTTGTCTACATTTAAAAACTAAAAACAGCTTGTAATGCTACCATATGCCGAGGATAATATGCCACTTTTATGGAAGTTCCAACAGGATAATGACCCGAAACACTCATCGTGAGTTGTAAAGGATTGGTTCCGGGAGCAAAATGTGGATGTTTTTGAGTGGCCAAGTCAATCCCCGGATTTCAATCCCATTGAGAATCTCTGGGGTGAAATTAAAAGAGAAGTTGGAAGGACTTTTTGCCAAAATATCGCTCAACTTTGGAATATTGTCCAAAAAACTTGGTACAACATCCCAGTTGAAACTTGTCGCAAGTTAATATTGTTCATGCCAAGACGAATGGAGAAAGTCCTAAAAAATAATGGCGGATATATATTGACTGCCAATTAGTGATTTAAAACTGAATCAGGACCAAATTGATTGAAAAATCGATATAATTTGAAAATTAATCGTCCTACAACTATTATTTTGTCCAGCCAAAATTTGTGAATATATCTATAAAATAGTTTTTTTATTTATTAGAGAGTTTGTTAAGCTGATTTTAGTTTTTAAATGTAGACAAATATTATGAATTATGAAAAAAACTTGATTTGTTAAGATATATAAAGAAATGAATTAGAAATTAAACGTTAAAAAACAAAAAAAAACGCACACCAATTATTTTGTCCATAAGTGTATTTACAATTTCCCTTTTTATAAGCCAGAAAAAGGCAAAAAATGCTAGAGTTAAGTAAATCTATGCATGTAAGATGCTGCCACGCTTTTCACAGTTTTAATTCCGAGGTGCTTCAGATGCCTGGAAACAGGGCACATTGCGATCCACTGCTTGAACCCGGTGGATAGAAGTGCCTGTTTCATCAAATGCGGAGAGTCGGGACACAAAGCAGCCAGATGTTCCAAGGAGCCCTCTTGTTTCCTTTGCAAGGCGGCTGGTAGCAAGGACACAAGGCACCAGGCAGGCCGCAGTGGCTATCCAGCCGCTGCCGGAGGGGTGGAAATAAACGAATCTAATGCAGTTAATTCAGTTAAACCTGAATCACTGCAGGGCCGCGCAGGACTTTCTGACGCTGACGGTGCGCGAACGTGGCTCAGAGTTAGCTATCCTCAGCGAACCATACAGGATAGGAAACAGCCGAGACTGGGCCACGGACCGTACTGGCAAAGCGACCCTGTGGCTATGCGAAGTGGGTGCGCACCAGTTGCGCGACATCAAGGCGGCTGACGGCTTCGTCCGAGCAAATGTTGGTGGTACGTGGCTATACAGCTGCTACCTGGCGCCCAGCCTCTCGCTGGAGTCCTTCGGTCGAATCCTGGATGAGTAGAGCATCGACCTCCGGGGACATAGCAACGCGGTGATCGGTGGCGACTTCAACGCCTCGGCTATCGAATGGGAATCCTCCCAAACAAACGCAAGAGGCCGCGCGGTTCTGGAAACCTTCGCCTCGCTGGACGTCGACCTCTTGAACGAAGGCTCCCGACAGACCTTCAGCAGGGCAGGCGCGTGTTCGGTCATTGACCTCACGTTCGTTAGCTGTGCGCTGGCCCGCCACGCCCGTTGGAGGATCGGTGAAGTCTACACTGCCAGCGACCATGAGGCCATCGAGTGCTCGCTAGGGATGGCCGGCCGACCCAGTGGCCCCCCATCCCTACCAAGAAGGGCGTTCCGACAGGACACCTTCAGACCTTGAAGGCTTCGCAATGGACGAAGCTGATGGAGCCAACGGGATGGCAAACAAGCTGGCTGACGCCATGGAAGACGCTTGTGACCAGAGCATGCTTCAGAGGAGGCCGTTCCGAGGAAACCACCGCCCGGTTTTCTGGTGGAACGAGGAAATCGCTGAGCTACGCCGCACCTGCCACCGTTCCAGAAGATTGCTTCAGCAAGCAAGGGGCAGCCCGCTCCTTGTGGCACGTAGCGAGCGATATAAAGCGGCGAGAAAGGCGCTGAAGACCGCCATTAGGGACAGCAGGCGGGAATGCTTCCTCAAGCTGTGTGATGCCGCCGAGGATGTTCCATGGGGAGGCGCGTACAAGATGACGTTTAAGGCCAATCTGCCTGCTGGACATAATAGGCAAGGTCTTCGAGGGCTGATCGCAACCAGAATGACTGAAGCCATCGAAGCAGCGGGCGGCCTATCCCCTGAGCAATACGGCTTCAGGAAGAAAGGTCGACCATGGACGCCATTATGAAGGTCGTCAAGGTGGCTAGAGAAGCCATCGCTGGTTCCAGGTGGAAAGAAGTCCTACTGTCTAGTGGTCACCCTTGACATCACGAATGCGTTCAACACGGCTGATTGGGGGCGAACACTGGAGTCCCTGAGGATGTTTAACATCCCTGGCTATCTGCTGAATATAGCGCTAAGCTACTAAGCTCACGATAGACACGTGCCTGTGTTCCAGAACATACAAACTCTCAGCCGGATTCCCGCAGGGTTCCGTTTTGGGACCCCTGCTATGGAACGCCATGTACGGTGGAGTTCTGAGACTCCCAATGCCAGTCGACACCAGCCTGGTTGGGTTTGCCGATGACGTCAGCATAGTGGTGGTAGCCAAGGAGCTAGCTACGGTGGAGGCCCACGCCGACGCAGCGGTGCAGGCTGTACAGTCGTGGCTAGCGAACGCAGGGCTCCAGTTGGCGGCCCACCAGACGGAGGCGGTGCTTGTCTCTAGTCGGAAAGCGGTGGTAGCGTGAGGGTCGGTGGGACCACGATACTGTCCCAGCGGGCAATCCGGTACCTCGGCGTCCTTCTCGACACGCGCTTCGAGCACCTGGACTTTGTCCACAAAAAGGCCAGACGAACCATCATCGCGGGACAAGTCCCGTTGACGGAGCTCGTTCGGGAGAGGGCGGAGATCTACCCAGCCGCGCAGGACAGGAAAGCAACCCTGCAGACCAGAGCAGAGTCGAAGGTTACCGCCAGAAGAAGGAGCTTCGAGAACTGGCAGAATCGCTGGGACTCCTCGCAAAAAGGACGCTGGACGCACACGCTCATCCCGAACCCATCGAGCTGCCGAGAGGTAGCATGGGCAGGTAGATTTCTATCTCACCCAGGTGATTAGCGGTCATGGCTGCTTCCGCAGCTACTTAAAGCGATTCGGCCACAAGACGGAGGACTGGTGCCCGAAGTGCGGCTCCGGCGTCGTCGAGGACGCTCAGCACGTGCTGTTCGAGTGCCACCGGTTCGACTACGAGCGATGTGCTGGAGGCGGTAGCAGGGTCCAGAATAATGGCAGGGACACTGGTGCCGATGGTACTGGCAGACCAGCGAATGTGGGAGGTCTCTCAGGAATCTAGAGCGAAGGAGGAAGGGGCCGCGCCCGCGAAGCAATGCCAATGGCGTACCGCTGGGCGTCCGATTCGTATTCTTTCTGTAAACTGTTAAGCCTCTATCCATGTGTATATGTAGTGTATATTGTAAGTGTAATAAATATAATGAATACAAAAAACATGTCTTCGAACCGTATTAATGTTTCGTTGTACATATCTTCGTTAATGCCAAGAGTGAAATTAGAAGTTGTCCTGCGTACTCTGTTCAAAATTTCGTCCACCATTTGGTCCTTGTATTTGTCCCACAATGCTATAATTATTGCGAATAATGTATGGATTTGATTCATTGACGCAGAAACAGTTGCATCGGCGAGCGTTGAGTTCCAATGAGTATCGTTTTCGAGCAAGTTCAAACGTTGGCAAGCCTCCCGAAAAGTGGCGCACAGCACTTCATCCACAGTATGCAGCGACTCGAAGGATGTAGGGTCTCTAATGTTCACCAAAAGCAAGCGAAGATAGAAGCATTCGCCTTCACGTGGATGAACTGTGTATATTCGTCCGAGCGCATCAGTCGAATAGACATCAGCGATGCCAGGAAGAGCATCACCTCTCTTCCGTCCTTGCGAACGGATCGCTTTCGCATGTCGAAAAGAAATTTGTCAACGTTGTCGCTGGTGGCCGTTCTGCTCTTTCATTTATTTCTGTACGTTCCTCTTGCGTCCGACTATTACGAAAATTTGGACTACTTATTGCATTGCGTGAACGCCGTGCAAGTCTTGATCGTCTAACAGCAGGCATTATTTCCAATTGTTTAAGCTCACTTTGGTAATGCTTCGTTAATTCGATTTTTCCAGATGGTTTTCCGAAAATTTTCTTATGTAATAACCTTCTCCTGGCAATTACAAACAACTGAAAAAAAAATTGAGCCAAATCGACAGAGCCGTTCTCTTGTGATGCGATTGCTAACATTTTTTTGTCTCCATTTTTATATATAAAGATTATTTTTTTTCAAATCTAAAATATCTTCTATATTGTAACAAATTTCTCTGGCCAGGGTAAAATCTCGGTCGGGGCCAGAGAACGGCAGCAAGCCACCGGAACTACAAGTGGACCGGCCAAACACCGGGTGTCTCAGACACCCGGGTGTTTAAGGCATCCTATTTGCTGCAATAAGAAACACCAGGGTGTATTTGGCACACGATGGTTTTTTGTTACTGCCGAAAGGGTGCGAACGAGTGATTCAAAAAATGCTTCGGGTATCCCACACACAAGCATGGATCGGGCATAGGTCCTTTTTTGTATGCATTTATTTGTTATGGGTGTCTGAAAAGACAATCTAAAAAAGGAAAGGTGAAAATGGGTGATCAGTCTCACTCTTCTATTTTAGGTTGTCTTCTCGAACACCCATAAGAAATGTATACATACAAAAAATGACCTGCGCCCGCCCGATTGTCGTGAGCGTATGTTTTTGTTGACGATTTCGCAGCATTCCAGCATTTTATTATTTTAAAATAAAAGACGTCATTAATGTTTTTTATAAATTTAATTTAATGGTCTTACTTATATAATAATAACATATAAAAAGTAACACATGAAAAGTAACATATAAAAATTAACATATAAAAAGTAACATATAAGAAGTACATATATTAAATATATTAAAATATATTAAAAGGAACTTCATTTTTGCTTAAGTATTAAAATTTATTTCTATATTTTGTTGTTTTTTGGGTTGTGGGTTTTTATGTTTTAAAAATTACAAATTATAAATTAAAAAAGTTATAAAAGAGAAAAAAAAAATTATATTTATAATTTTCGCAGTTCTTGTTTTATTCGTCGCCTCGGTTTACACTAGACCTTTTTGGAAAGCTCTTTTAACGCGCTAACATTTCTTGGATTTATCGCTGTTTGTTTTTAGTCGTTCGTGAGTTACAGCGTCGCAAACATGGAGCAAAATAAAGAGAAAATAGGCATATTTTACAGTACTACTACGATAATGGCAAAAATGCATCTCATGCTGCCAATAAAATTTGTGCAGTTTATGGACCCGATACAGTTTCCATTTCCACCGCACAACGATAGTTTCAACGTTTTCGTTCTGGTGCAGAGGTGGTCGAAGATGCGCCACGCTCCGGAAGGCCTGTCGTCGAAAATAGCGATAAAATCGCTCAATTGATCGAAAGAGACCTTGTAGCAGTCGTAGCATCGGCCATGAGCTGGGCATGAGTCATCAAACCGTTATAAACCATTTGAAGAAGCTTGGATTCAAAAAGTAGCTCGATGTATGGGTGCCACACGACTTGACGCAAAAAAACATTTTTGACCGTATGGATGCATGCGAATAGCTTCTGAATCGCTGCTCCCCTATGGCCAAACGCTCAATTCGGACCTGTACTGCCAACCACTGGACCGCTGGAAGGCAGCAGTCATGCAAAAGAGGCCATATTTGATCAACAGATAGCTTGGTAGTCGGAAGTTGGACACAAGAGAGTCCTTTGAAAATTGGCTCTCCGAGTTTTTTGCCAATAGGGAAGCGAGCTTCTATAGGAGGGGCATTATAAAGTTGGCATCTCGTTGGGAATTCGTCATCGAACAAAACGGCGCATATTTGACTTAAATCGCATTATTATAACCAATTTTATGAACAATTGAAAATTCAATAGAAGTACCGCAAGACTTTTTGACAACCTTATTATAAGAGATAATTATTCCGTTCTGTTAAAATTGTTGTAAAACGAATGTAGAAAATTAGGCTGTCTAAAGATTTCGGACATAGTCTATTTCGTTTTTCTGTAATAATATTACCTGCTAAGGAAAATACATTTTTCATTATTTTTCCACCACTCAA
This sequence comes from Drosophila leontia, assembly GCA_008042735.1. Taxonomy (NCBI): domain Eukaryota; kingdom Metazoa; phylum Arthropoda; class Insecta; order Diptera; family Drosophilidae; genus Drosophila; species Drosophila leontia. The sequence goes on along the minus strand of VNKB01013998.1, from coordinate 3,937 downwards.
TTGTTTCAAAATGTTCACTTAATGGGACGCTTCCTCTCTATAATATTTATCAATTTCTTCTAATGGTGTTTCAATATAATTTACATCAGACGCAGCAACTCATTTCGATAAAAATAATGTGGTTTTAGACACTATTGGTGTGGTATTAACTAATGATAATGTGCTAAGACTTTCTGGATTGGACATATTGGTAGATTGATTTGAAAAACTTAAGCTTGTTGAGCACGAATCTAAATTTCCCAATTTCAGAAATACTTAATATCAAAAAGATCTTCTTGCAAATGTGCAGCGGGCGGATAGAGAAAAAAAGCCGCTTTGTGCCAAATATCTTTAATGTTATTATTGAGTTTTTCTTTTAGCAATCTATCGATGAAAAGTCTAATATATTTGGCTGGCATAGTTCTAGAATTTTTAAAATGGAAGGTAACACAAAACATAAAGATGGCGAGCTACATGTTTGCAATTCTTTGAGAATTCTTTCAAAATCTTCTAGCAGCTCTACCATTACTTTTAATGTAGATTTGTTCAAGTCCATATATATTTCTGCTACTTGAGTCTCACTTAATACTTCATCAATAGTAACCCAGTTATCTAGAATTGACTTGAGCATTTTGTAGTTTGAGTTCCATCGAGTCGGGCATGCGCTTTTTAATGTAGTCTCCAATTTATGCTGTAAATTTGCCTTTTTTAAATATTTAACAATTTTTTTTGCACGTTTTAACAATTTTGTTTAACTCAATGGCCTCTTCAAACGATTTTTCTAGCACTTTTGTAAATATGTGACTGCTATAATTTAGACGGGTGTTATTTTCTAATGTTTTTATAATGTTTGCTCCTCTATCTGTTACAAACTTTACATTACAATGCATTGTCAATGTTAAATTGGGCAAACAAACATTAATTTTTTAAAAAATGTTTTCTCCAGTCGATTTTTGAATATCCATTGACTTCAGTCCCATGATGATATCACACAGCTTATAGTTTTTTTCGTAGTGCAAGGTGACGCCCAAAAAATTTCTTTGGACATATTGGTCAGTCCACATGTCGACGTTCGCCGTTACTCCTCCACTGTCCACAGCTTCCTTTATTTCAGTAGAAATAAGAGTCCGTTTATCTTCTGCATCCGATTGCGCTTTCCGACTTAAAGTTGTTGAATCAGGTAGCAAATTATCCACGTCTACTCTATCCCCATAGGCTGCGCCGATTTTAATAAAGAACTGCACCATGTTCTTAAATCCGTCTCCGGTTACTGCAAAAAACGGCCGGCAGTCTTGCACAACCCATTGGGTGCATTTTTCTATTGCTTCCTTGTTGTCACATTCAGAAACCGGTTTTAGTTATTGTGGTCTTCTTAAATTGACAACATTTATGGCGGGATAAATTAGACGTCTGATTTTGAATGAATTTGAGCACTTTCAGGCATATATATACTGCAGTACAACCATCCATCCAACACAGTTTCATCTTCTTTTAAAATGTCGCACAAGATGTTCCATATGACACTTTTTCCTTTATGTTGTGGACCAACTGAGTATGTTCCACAATTTATTTTATTTTTAATAATATTTGTCGTTTCTGCCATAATTGCGACCTCCTTTCTAAGCTATCCAAACAAGAATGAATCCGATCGCCAACAAGTGCTCAAAACAAAGAGGCGATCATGTCCCGAACACCCGGGTGTCGACATAAACACCCTGGTGTTGTCTAGACACCCGAGTCATAAAAGTGCGTCAGCGCGACACCCAGGTCATAAATACGTTTTTTTTCTTACAATCCTTTTTGCATAATTGTTTTCCGCATGTGTGTCGTCGCGACACCCAGGTCATAAAAAAAAAATAAAAATAAATAAATGTGTTTTTTTTTCTTGCAACTCTTTTTGAATAGTTGTTTTTCGGATGCCCTTTTTGAGTGCGAGTGTGATCAGCACCCGCTGACGAAAACACACAGAGTACTTGCAACACACAGATGTTTTTTGTGGGTGTTTGTCTTTTACTTTGATGCTCGGTGGTAAGTAGCACTGGCGCCCGAATTCAGTTGGGTGTGAGTAGAGTGCTAAAAATGCCACCCTTGCAGTTCTCTGTTTGGGGCCAAGGAACCTATACAAGAATATTTATATAGAAGGCTAGGCTCCCTGGAAGCTGACTGCGCGGTTACTCGTCCACTCAGCGGGTGATCGGGATCTGCTTGACTGTACTGGGCTGTCTGCGCTGTCCGCCCTGCTTCGCGGACGGCAGCGATGTCGGAAACAGCGAACGCAGCAGGATGCGGATCTGCGCCAGCTAAGGGATGACTCTGGATGGACACGGAGGATAGCGAGAGGCTCCATTGCCAGCTGCACGCGACGGGCAAGAACCAAAGGATAACGGAAATGTCGAAGACAACTAGAGATCGGGTGCCGGATCCATGCGATGAGCAACGGGTTTGGGAACCCTCGGCCGTTGCGGGTCGGAAGCCAAAACACGCAGCTAAATAGTCGGGAGAAAATACTGGAGGAGGGGGAAGGGGACAGGAAAACTCTCGGGCACTTTGGAAGTCCCAAATGGGAAACCAAAACGCGCAACTCCCAGTTAGTCGAGGGCAAATAGAGATAGGGGCCAAGTCGAACGGGAGTCCTCAACTCTCATGTAAAAGTCTAATTCGCTTTTATGGTATGATTTAACGATATTAAACATATTTTTGTCCTTTGTCTTGCTTGGCCTTGTGTACTCGTTTCTTGACCTTTTCCAAGGCACATTATTTAAGTATGTAGTCCCGAAGGTTCCGTCCACGCAGCTTCTAAAATAGGCAAAAAAAAAAAAAACATTTATAAATTAATATAATTCATAATCTCATATAAATACATTAAATACATGCCAAACAACTCGTATATAAACCAATATCATATCAGCCCTCTTGCATAGTTCATTTTCCGTATTAGCTCCCTTGGGACAAAAATATATTAAAAACTTTTGAATGCAATTACTATGCGTGATTGTTAAAGTTTAAGGTATACAGGAGTTAAGGTTAGGTTAGGTTAGACCGGACGGCCCTCGAGGGGCCACACATAGGCCAATATGGCCCATAGCTATCCGGGGAAACTCCTGGATGGACCTAGAGACTATTTATGCGGGTTTCGAGATCCTTGAATATCAAGGTGTTTTTCGCAAAGGCAAGGAGTTTGCCTGGCTTTTTCCTGGAGTTATCTTCTAGCGATGCCAGAACTGGAGAGCCTAGGTATCTCATTCTTGCCCTCGTTAGGGCCGGACATTTGCAAATGAGATGCTCCAAGGTTTCGGTTGCCTCGGATTCATCACATATCCGGCATTTGGCGTTGTCGGTAATACCCAGCTTGACTGCATGTGGAGCAGACAGGCAGTGACCTGTTAGAATACCCTCTAACATTCTGCAGTCCTTCCGCGGAAGATGCAGCACGTAGTGAGTGAGTTTCTCGTTGTGCTCTTTGCACATATATATTCTGCGGGTTGCGGAATTACTCCTCCACCTGCTTTTTGCGCTTGCGTCAGCCCGTCTCTCTAGCTCGCTTTGGAGCGTTCTTAGGGAGACAGGGACGTTTTCTGCTCTTTCGCTCGCCAGTCCAACGCCTTCCTTTGCAAGTTCGTCCGCGGTTTCGTTACCGTCTATGCCTTGGTGGCTGGGAACCCAGTAGATCCTCACTGACTTAGTCGTGCTTAGGCTATCTAGTGACTCCCTGCTTGCCAGTACATTTTTGGAACTGACCGCTGATGATTGCATGGATCTTATCGCCGCTTGACTGTCTACGAACAAATTGATCGCCTCATGTGGACGGTTTATGCTCTGCGCAAGCTCTGCTGCTTTCCTGATGGCGAATATTTCCGCCTGGAATATACTGCAGTAGCTTGGTAGCTTCTACGACAGCCTCATTTCAGGGTCTGAACAGTATATGCCCGCTCCAACTCCTCCTTCCATCTTGGAGCCG
>VNKB01013997.1:0-10582 GCA_008042735.1 Drosophila leontia | reverse complement strand
TTTCTGTTCTTCGAGAGTTTGTTTCTCCAAAGCCTTTGCTTTCTTTGCCTTAGATTCAGTATCCTTTACCTCAGGCTTCTTGGCTTCTTCAACCTTTTCTTCAGATATCTTTTCTGCAGCAACTTCGGAAACTTCTGCCTTTTCGGATTTCTTATTGACATCTTGCTCAGCTTGTTTTTGTTTCTCAGCTTCCAATTTCTGTTCTTCGAGAGTTTGTTTCTCCAAAGCCTTTGCTTTCTTTGCCTTAGATTCAGCATCCTTTACCTCAGGCTTCTTGGCTTCTTCAACCTTTTCTTCAGATATCTTTTCTGCAGGAACCTCAGAAACTTCTGCCTTTTCGGATTTCTTCTTGATATCCTGCTCAGCTTGTTTTTGTTTCTCAGCTTCCAATTTTTGTTCTTCGAGAGTTTGTTTCTCCAAAGCCTTTGCTTTCTTTGCCTTAGATTCAGCATCCTTTACCTCAGGCTTCTTGGCTTCTTCAACCTTTTCTTCGGATATCTTTTCTGCAGGAACCTCAGAAACTTCTGCCTTTTCGGATTTCTTCTTGATATCCTGCTCAGCTTGTTTTTGTTTCTTAGCTTCCAATTTCTGTTCTTCGAGAGTTTGTTTCTCCAAAGCCTTTGCTTTCTTTGCCTTAGATTCAGTATCCTTTACCTCAGGCTTCTTGGCTTCTTCAACCTTTTCTTCAGATATCTTTTCTGCAGCAACTTCGGAAACTTCTGCCTTTTCGGATTTCTTCTTGATATCCTGCTCAGCTTGTTTTTGTTTCTCAGCTTCCAATTTTTGTTCTTCGAGAGTTTGTTTCTCCAAAGACGTACCAAGTTCAACCGCCTCTAAATCTGCTTTTACCTTGTTTTGAGTCGAGCTTCCAATTAAGTTATTTAAGTCTTCGCAAATATCGAGAATCTTGTGCGTTACAGTTTTAATTTTGCCATTGATCACCACAGTATGCAGTTGGCTCTGGCTCTTCTCAATATAGTCGTATTCATTTAGCATTATTGTCTTAATTGCTTCAATTTGTGGTTTCAATATTGCAGTCTTTTCGTCTAAGAGATCGTCAAGAATGACGAAAATATCCATTAAATTCTGTTGCAAACTTATCATTCTCTCCGATGATTTGTCAACGTGTCGCTCGGCCTGAATTTTAACTGAAATTTTCTCCAGGTTACCCAGTTTAGGGACCAGTAAGGATGGCTTGGTGAACATGTTGCTGTCATCAATAAGTTGGATTGCGGCTTTGGTTAAAATCACATTCGTTTTAATTTCTTTAACATAGTTTTGCATTACTCTGTCAGCTGCGGCTGGGCATGCCTCTAACAGGGATTCCATGAAAGACTCGAAAAGCTCTTTGTACTTTTTATCTTCGCTTGACTTTTCATCATACGTGTGCACTATATGACCTTTCAATTTAAATATAAAATTGGAGACCTCATCTATATCTTTAAGATTATTAATAATATCTCGACAATCAGCTACAATCAAGTTTAAGTCGTTCTTTTTACTGCCGCTGTTTATCGCAGCGGCCAACTCAGAGAAAACGTGTTTTAAAATCTTAACCAAATCTTCTTGGGATGGTTCTTGATCCTCCTCAATCTTCTCTTCAGAAACCTGTTCGGCAGTGACCTCAGAAACTTCTCCCTGCTCCGACTTCTTGGCGACATCCTTCTCTTCTGGCTTCTGCGTCTTAGCTTCCAGTTGTTGCTCCTCAAGGGATTGCTTCTCCAAAGCCTTAGCTTGTTCAGCCCTAGCATCCGTTTCTTTTGTCTCTGCCTTTGTGGCCTCCTCAATCTTCTCTGCAGAAATCTGTTCGGCAGTGACCTCGGAAACTTCTCCCTGCTCGGACTTCTTGGCGACATCCTTCTCGTCTGGCTTCTGCGTTTTAGCTTCCAGTTTTTGCTCCTCAAGGGATTGCTTCTCCAAAGCTTTAGCTTGCTCAGGTTGGGATTCAGTTTCCGTTACCTCAGGCTTCTTGGTTTCATCAATCTGCTCTTCAGAAATCTTTTCGGCGGTAATCACAGAAACTTCCCTCTTCTCGGTTTCCTGGTCGATATTCCTTTCGTCTGCTTTTTGAGTCTGAGCTTCAAGTTTTTGTTCCTCTAAAGATTGCTTCTCTAATGATGTTCCGTGATCAACAGTATCTTTGTGTTGACTTTGATTTCCAAGAATATCTTTTAATTCTTCAGAAATATTAAGAATCTTCTGCGTAATAACTTGAACTTTTCCTTGTATGACTGCAGTATTTAGTGCCCCCTGAATTTTCTCAATGTAGTCATATTCACTAAGCAATAAGGTTTTGGTTTCCTCTATTTTTTGCTTAATATTTCCCATGTTTTCGTCTACGAGGTCATCAAGAATAATGAAAATATCCATAAGGTTTTGTTGCAAGCTAATCATTTTTTCAGATGACTTATCGACATGTTGATCGAATTGAATTTTTTCGGAAATACTTTCCAGATTAACCAATTTTGGCACTAGGGAAGATGGTTTTATAGACATGTGTTGGTCGTCAATTAGCTGAATTGCTGCTTTAGTTAAAATCACGTTGGTTTTAATTTCTTTTACATAATTTTGACTTATTTGCTGAGATGCTTCAGGGAAGGCTTCGAAGAGAGACTTAATAAATGCTTCGACAAGTTCTTTGTCCGACTGCTCCTCTGGAGCCTTTCCATCATAAGTGTGAACTATGTGCTCTCTTAATTTAAATATTGATTTGGACACTTTGTTGCAGTCGTTCATATTTTCGATAATATCTTGACTTTCTGCAATAACAATCTTCATTGTTTCGTTATCTGTGTCGCTACCAAGTGCTTGGGATAAGTCTGATAATCTTTCGGTTAAAGTCTCTAAAATTGCTTCTGGAGAACTCTTTGGAGCAATAATCTTAGATGATTCTTCTTTGTCCTTTTCTGGCGCAGAATCCTTATCAACCTCACTAATTTTCTTATTATCCAAATCTGACTCTTTAATTAAGTCCTTTGTTGATAATTCCTGTTTGACCTTCTGTTCATTTATTTCCTTGATTTCTGATTTCGATATCTCCTCGGATTCTATTTTAAATGCATCTTTCGTTTCTTCAGTTTGCTCTGATTGCTGTTTATTTTCTGTATATTCTGAAACTTTTGTAGTAGGAACTATTTCTGCTTCCACAACTTTAGCCCTCTTAGGTTCTGGTTCAATATCTTCTTGGCTTTCAGCACTTTCTTCAGTCTTAAAGTCTGAACCTAAAACCGACTCAGAAGAAGAAATATCCGGTTGCTTTTGCAGCTCGTCAAGGAAAACATTTAGTTTACTAAGCTTGTCTTGTAAAATATTTATTTGCAAGTGAAGAGTATCTATGAGAGTAACTTGCTTAGCTGTTATCTGTGTAAGTTGGGGTTGAGAAAGGATTTCCTTCTCGATTTGCACAAGTATGGCCTCCAGCTGAGTAATATCGTCCGTGTTTTCATCGAGCAAGAGGAGACACTGGGGATTATTTGCTTGAAGACCCTCTTCGATTTCGGTGAGGAAGGCTTTGCCAGATGAAACGCTTTCAATGATTTCGCTTATATCTATTGGCACCGTAGGTTCAACTGAAATCTGAGACAATGCCTTTAATTCCGCAGTAATGGAATCCATTTCTTGCAGAAGTTCAATAACGCGAATGGTACTGTCATTGTTTTCAATAAAATCAAATACGGTTACTAAACTACTTTGCGTCTTTAAGAGTCCCCCCAAAATTTCATTGCTGACCTTTTCGCTGACTTCATTTAGGCTGCGAAAAGCTGCCATCAGGGTGGTCTGTAATTGTACAATTACCGCCGAAGACTTATCAATGTCAACGGTGGGGTGAGCGGCTACAGCTGCGATAGACTGAAGTAGATTTTCAATAGGTTTCCTCAAAGTTGAAAGCTTTTTATGATCAACTGCTTCTGGGCGGTCGCAATACAAAATGAAATTATTAAATGCCTTGGCAATTTTTCCAAACATTTCCTGTGCCAGCTGGGTCTCTAGAACTGGCAAAGAAAGCAATATATCTTCAAAGGCACTCTCAACGTTTTCCAAAGAGTCCACCAATCCCGACTCATAAGTATGAACCAGAGACTCCTTTAATTTAAACATAGTTCGGGCTATTTGCGCCTGGGCCAGGACCGTTTCCTGCTGAACACCTTCCGAGACAAGAGCAGTTTGAATATTCTGTAAATCTGACTTTAGCTGCCCCATGATTTCGGCCACTTTCTGGAGTTCCTTGCTGGAATCAGTCTGTGTGACCTCGAGACAAGCCTCAAGCTGTTTAATGCCGCTCGCCACACCTTGTTGTATGTCGAATACCTCCACCGTCGCATCCTCTTCTACAACAGCCATCTCCTGAATATGGTCCGAAACAGTTTGCTTGTGTCCAACACTCTTTAGGTCAGAAATATCCTCTTGGGTAGATAAATCAGTTACATTTTCCAGCACCTGCATATCAATCTGTTCGCAGTACTGCCTAACTTCGCGGAGTGGAGTAGCCAGCGTCTTGAGCTTCGAAAGTTCAAGTTCAGGAAGGCTCTCGACGCCACTGTGGGCCATACACTCCTCCACGTTAAGGACACATTGCTCCAAGCTGCATAGGGCCTCGGCGAAGGTGCCTTGTTGACTAGCTTCTGACAAAGGTTGTGCTGCTTCCACAAGGGCAGTTTCTTGAACCAAAGCTATGGTACTTTGCAGTTCCTGCATTTTGACAATGGCTTCTTGTACTTTCTGGGCGGCCACGCCGGCTAACGAGGCAACATCAGCATCATCGCAGTGCGAGAGAACCGAAGTTATCCCCTGATTTAAGTCGGACAGCAGGACAGCTACGGACAATTGTTGCTCCCCGCTGGTGGGTTCCACTTCTGGTTCTGTGGGCAAAGACTCTACGGCTGACTTAAGCACTGAAACGTCATCCAAAGTCGACAAGTCTTCGACTGAGGCTCTAGAGGGCTTCAGGTTTTCAAGGACATGAATCAGACTTGAGAGGGGACTTGCTATGGAAAGCTTCTCCTCCATTGATGGCTTCTGCTGCTCCACAATGTCAGTAAACTGATTCAGGGCATTTAAAAATTGATTATCGGACAGAGTTGTTGCTGGACTGTCCAGGGCTTTAGCCAAGTCAGCAAAGCTTTTGCCACACTCGAAAAGTATTCTGGTTGTATTCGCCTCATTTACATCGAGAGTTGTCTCTGCCTCGCTAAACGTAGCCAGTCCCTTGGCGATTTGCAGGATCCTCAAGAGGAAAACTTGAGCTTCATTGGCGGATATCTTTACCTTTTCGGATGCTTTTGCGTTTTCGCTAATTTTATTCAGAGTTTCCTGAAGCGTTTCAATGTTGCCAACGGCCTCCTCCAGAGACACCTTGGTTTCGAGAACCTTGCGAAGGGCACTGAAAGATTTATCCTGCTGCTGTGAAGCCTTCTCCTCATCCTGCTGTATTTCCTGCTGCAAAATCTTGAACTCGTGCTCCTCGATGTCAATGACTGCGTTTCGAATAATGCTGCGTATATTCTCCAGGGTGTGCAGAGCTTGCTGGTCGGGATCCCGAGCTGTTAGCATCACCCCGTGGCCTTTCTGGGTGTTCTCCTGCAGCATGCTCAAGGGCTCAATAAGATCGGCTAGAGAACCGGTCATGGACTTGACCTCCGTCTGCCGGATACAGTAGTTGAGCTCATCTACGGGACGCTTTAGTCTTTCAAGAAGATCCACATGATGAATAGAAATGTCTTTTTCCAGAATACTGCTAATTAAAGCTGATAGTTCATCCTTCAGATTAAGTAAACGGATTTTAACGTTGGACGAAAGTCTGGGCGAAATCCTTTCAATATTCGTTTCAAAGTGCAATACAGCCTGGGCAAATGACTGCAAAAGTTTTTGGGTATCTGCAACATCCAAGCCAGGCTCGGATCTGTGATCCTCCATCGGTATTGAGGCCTGTCCGCTCTCTAAATCCTGGCCCAGCTGCGCCAGACCATTTTGAATCTCCTGCAGAGGTGGCACCATCGATTCCACGGTGCTGACAGTGAGCATGCCACCCTCCACGCTGTCCGATTTCTCGTTGAGGATGACCTCCAAGCCCTTGTTAAGCTCGAAAAGGGGAGGCGTTACAATATCAAGAATGGCCATGTTGATTTTCTGTTCCATTGACTCGGTACCCGCCAGGGATTCGGTCTTGTCTTCAATGGACTGCAGGGTGCTCTGCAACTGCTTAATTGGCTCCACAATGCTCTCGAGTACTTTTTGGTGCACCTTCTTGTAGATCTGCTCCTCGGAATCCTCCAAAGACAACTCCATCTCCACACGTTCCAGTGCTTCCTGAATCTTTGCCACTGGCTGGCAAATTTCTTTTAAAGCGCTCGCTTCACTTGGCAAGTTTGCCTCCGAAATTGTGGCAAAGGATACGGAGTCCGGAACTTCTTGCATTTTCTCAACAGCTTCGGAAAAGTGTTTGGCTGCCTCCAGTTCTTGGGCTTCCTGTAGAAGCGCCTGAGACTTAATTGTGCCCTGCGTGATCTCCAATCCCTGCTGAATGTCATCAGCGGTGAGCTCAATTTGGGCACGGAGGCACTCAGATTCAAATTTCCTGCTGACTACCTTAAGCTCTTCCAGGGCTCGCTTCATCTGATCGGCCACGCTGTCGATAATGCACACACTGGTGCGCTGGATGAGCGTGGCTCCCGTTTCATCAATCTCCACGCACTTTTCAATGACCTGCAGGCCCATGTGCAGCCGGCGGATATCCTCGTCCATCGATTGGATAAGGGCATCGATCTGTGACTCCCCGGAGTAGACCCTTAGTTTCGATTCGATTTGCTTGATCGGTTCTATGATATTGCGAATGATGGCAATGCTTTGATCTGCTGCAGCCGGGGTCATCATCATGGTGGATTGCTCCAGGACCTCATTCTCCACAGCTGTCAGATGATTCTGAATGACCTTGAGCAGCTTTGCCAGGGGGACCAGGGCCATGAGATTCTTATTGATTTCAGCTTCATCGGTAACTGCTTTTGGGTGCGACGATGGTGTCACCAAAAGTCCATCTCCCACGGCTCCAGAAATGTCTTGCAGTCGGGCATCATCTTCCGTTGTTTTCGAGGAATCACTGTCTGTCGGTTTTTTCGACTTCTTTCTCTTTGGCGGGGCCACTGACTCCTTGTCCTTCTCCGAACTGGTTTGAGCTTCGACAGGTGCCTTTTGAGATGCCGACATCTGGGCGCTGGCAAAGGTCTGCAAGTCCGATGTTTCCTCCTCACCTTGGCTGCCCGATCCCGATGCCTTAGAAAGGCTAAAGAATTCATCTGTCTCCGTGGGCTTGGACTTTTTCCGCTTTCGAATTGGTGCTGATAGCGACAATTCCTCCTCCATTTTCTCAAAGGATTCCTGCACATATTGCTCGGTTTCCTTGTCAAATTTGCCCTCCCTGCCGGATGAGCCGTGCACTGTGATCTCCGTGATGGATATGTCATCCATATCAGCCTCAGTGCGCATATCCTCCTCTACGGTAAAATACTCGGGTGAGATGTCAATGACCACGGCCTCCATCAGCAGCTTGCCCGACTGCGAGGTTTCCTTGACAAATCGGAGCGGCGGCAGCTCCACAATGTTGTGCTCAGTCACATGTTCCGAGATCTGATCAGCGTACATTTCCACAATCTTCAGGGCCTCTTCCTCAGTGAGATCGGGCGTTTCGTAAAGTGAAACGGAGACCTCTTTGCCGTCGAAGGAAAAGGATACGTCGCCCTTGTCATCGATGGTAATGTCGCCAACGGGTGTTTCATACATTTGGGATGTGCGCTCCTCCTGGATGGTGGACAGCGAGTAGTTTCTCTGCAGCTCGTTCTCGCGCGGTTCTTCGTTCTTCTGCTGCTGACTCCTTTGGGCATCTTCAAAGCCCAGAAGTGAGGCAGAGCTGGCGACGATACCCATACAATTCCTTGCCTCGCAGGTATAGGTGCCCAGACAGCAGGTGCCATCCTGGCCCGAAATAATGCGATGAATATCACCCGGTTTCAGTTCCACACCATCCTTGTACCACTTCAAAGCCGGTTGAGGGACGCCGATAACTTTGCACTCCAAATTCACGGCTCCCTCCTCGGTAAGCACCGCCCGGAGGCATTCAAGAAAACGGGGCTTCTTATAGTGACGCGGTATCTGCAGCTTCAGGAAGCAGGAAGTGATGCTGGTCCCAAAATCGTTGACAGCCACACACTTCCACTCGGCCTGGTCCACAAACTCAACGGCCTTGATGTCCAACAGCCAGTCCTCGTTTTCGCCGCGATAGTGATTGTATCGTTCGTTCGGATCAATAGGCAACTCGTCCCGAAACCAGGATAGTATAGGATCTGGGGTGGCCTTCACCACCACCTTGAACTGGAAAGGTTCGTTTATCTTCGCATCCGTGCTCTTAAGTCCGGTAAGGAACTTTGGGGCTTGGTTTTGGTTTTGGTTAGTGAACACCAGTCGCTCTTCGTCGGTCAGCTGGTTTTGGATATCCTCCACGGTGAGGACAGCGGTGCTACTGGTCTCTCCCATGCAATTACGTGCTATGCAGCAATAGGTGCCCAATGAGTTGGTACCCGTCAGCTGATACACGTCGCCTGGCTTCAATTCGTGGCCATCCTTAAACCATTTAAGCAATGGTGTGGGAAAACCTACCACTTTACACTCGAAGGACACGAGACCCTCCTCGGTGAGCACGGCGCGAAGACTCTCCATGAAGCGGGGCTTGCGATAGTTCCTGGGAACTGTAATAATTTGGGTCTTAATAAAAAAAGCCACACTTTAAGGTCAACAATTTCCACTCACTGTCCATGGCCACGTTACACGAGGAAATGCCCACACTGCCATCGAAGCTGGTCACCACACACTTCCATTCGCCGGCATCGCAGGACTCGGAAGGCTTCACCTCGATCATGTAAACGCCCAGGCCATCCTCGATTAGCTTGTACCGCTCAGCGGTCTCCACACGGCCTTCCGTATTGTACCAGCAAACGCTTTTGGGCCAGGGCGGAACCACCACTACGGGAGAGATGGGGGAGAACTTGTAAACAATCTGTGTACCGGAGAGAGCGTGAGCAGTGAGCAGTGATCTCTCCGCTGAGTCGTCTGTGCTTTCTCTTCTCCTTGGCGGCGGGCAATTATCGGTTTTGTTTTGCTCGCCACTCGACGGGATGTTGATGACCCACCTCAACATACCAACCGTGCGATCGAGTTCAAGTTTCTGGCGCGCGATCTAAAAACAACAAGCGCCGGCGAAGGCGGGAATTTGACCAAATTCGCCATCACGCACACAGCTCTGAGTGACCGAGTATTCCGAGTGTCCGAGTGCCCGAGAGAAGATAAACAAAGACACGTTGGCCCAGTGCCAGCAGGAGATCGGCAGCTAATGCTCCGAGTGCTCACCTTGACAGCCCAGAATGATAGTCTCGCCGATGTGGAGGCTCATGTCGCGCAGTTCGTTCGTGAATATCGGAGGCGGCGCATTGGCAGCAACGCTGCGGAAAGATTAGTCAGTAAGAGAGCTCCCACTAGAGACTCACCCCCAAAAGAGACTCACCTATCCGCCGGCTTGAGAGATCCCTCGCGGCTTCCACGTCCTACCACATGCACCTTGGAGCTGGAGTAAGTGACGCCCATGCAGTTGCGCGCCTCGCACGTATACGTTCCCAGGCTTGTTGGATCATCGGCATTGGCTGTCAGGGCAAAGATGTCGCCGGCCTTGATCTCTTTGGAGTCCTTGAACCACCGCAGATGTGGCGTGGGCACACCCACTACCTTGCATTCCAGCGAAACGGTGCCCTGCTCTGTGAGCACAGCCCGCAGCTCCTCCACAAACTCCGGCGTCTTGTACGCCTTAGGAACCAGCACGTTTAGCGTACCCAGGCAGGAGTTGCGTCCGCCATAGTTCTCCGCCATCAGCATCCACTGGCCGCCATCTTCCATTGTCACTGGACTCACCTCGAGGTAGTGGAAGGTTCCCTCGTTGATCTCTGTTATACGATCACTGGCACACACCCGTCGATCATTTCGGTACCAGGTGAGCTGATAAAAAAGGAAAGGAAAATGGTTGTTTATGAAAGGATAATTTCAGTCAGAAGTTTGCAACGCAGTAAAGGAGACGTTTCCGACCCCATAAACCATATATATTCTTGATCAGCATCAACAGGGGAATCTTTCTAGATATGTCAGGAAGAAATCGATTTTTTGGCCATTTTTGAAAAATTTTATAAGGGGTTACATCATTAAAATTTTTGATTTTGATAAAAAATTGAATTTTCAAAATTTTTAAATGAAGTATGCACATTTATTAACTGTAGAAAATCTTGTACAGAACTGTTTTCCGATTTAAAATTAATGCTCTTTTGGCCGAGTTATGATATTTTTAGTTTAAAAAAAATTAAGAAGTTTTTTAATATAAAAAATCCGATTTTATAATACAAAATAATATTTTTCTAAGTCAAGGAATCATTTGCGACCCCATAAACCATATATATTCTTGATCAGCATCAACAGGGGAATCTTTCTAGACATGTCCGGAAGAAATCGATTTTTTGGCCATTTTTGAAAAATTTTATAAGGGGTTACATCATTA
>VNKB01013991.1:0-24191 GCA_008042735.1 Drosophila leontia | reverse complement strand
AATGAAACTTTGCATATAGTCTTCTATATACTCTCAATGCTATATATGTCGGAACGGGCCGGATCGGACGGGAAATTAATAGGAAAAAAATTATAACTTCGTTGTTTTTCAACGTATTTTCATCTTTTGTTATTATTTCAGAATTTTGGTATAAATTTGATGAAAATCGGACAACAAAATCATATAGCTGCCATAGACGCGATCGGTAAATGTAGAAAAAATGTAATGCTGGGAATGTGAAACTGTAACTGTAAACATAATAAGTATTGGTAATGTAATGCAATGAAACTTTGTTTTGTGTGTGTCTTCGGCATTCGAATTTTTAATATAAATATCAAAACCAATCTGCAAGGGTATACAAACTTCGGCGTGCCGAAGTAAGCTTAATTTCTTGTTTTTCTATTAATTTTTCAACGTATCTGACAGCTTAAAGATTTAGACTTTCACAAGTCTACATAAATTTCTGAAATCTTACAAAAAAAAACAATATTTTAGTGAACAAATAAATATATTAGGAAATACGCGATTTAAGAACTACCTACAATAAAAGGAAGATTAAGTATTAATATTCCAAAAACTGAGGAACAAGATTTTTTAGAAACGGATGGACGAAGATAGCTAGATCGACTCGACTGTTGGTGCTGATCAAGAATATTTTTAAAATTTGTAGTCATTAAAAGGACTGCAGAGGTGTGCAAATATAAAGACAAACAAACTTGATGATGGTAGACTCTGATTGAATTATCCACTGTATCTTTGGTTTGTTATTATTTTTAGTCTAGTCTCTAAAATAGATGCTTAAGCATCATTTAGTAAATGACAGTTTTTCAAAAAACTCTAATCGGAATTACCTGAAATATTTGTAATTTTCGTGTTCTTTCTGAAGATCTGCTGTATCGAAAATATTTATTTTTTAAGCTTCTTGCTATGAGCAATGGCAATGGGTTATTAAAAGTGAATGTAACCCTATATACATTTCGACAAAGGCACTTATATTTGTTGCTTTGACCTCGATGGCGTCCTTCTGAGTTTGTATTTTATTGTATTATCATTGTGCATTGTTTTATGTCTGCCTTTATGTGTGTGCCTCGGTATCGGTGAGTTCCTGGCAAGTTATTTCAAGCAAAAGGTAATAAATTTTAAGCAGCTTAACACTGTTGCTCGCTGGCTTGTAAATGCTCGTCGGCTCCGCTCGTCTAGTACAGTCCCATCCGCAAGTCTATGACCAGCTAAAAGTAAGCACAGTTTGTCTGGAGTGTCTACATTTGAATGACTACGAGTGTGGACGGAAGTTGCACCTGTTTAAGACTCAACTAAAAGTATTTGATGCCATTTAATCCAGTTATTTGCGAGTTTACACAATAAAAACCTTGAAGGGGCAAGGAGGTGGGTGATGGCAAAGGAATGTATGACCCAAAGTCTAGTTAATTAATTGTCTTTTATGGGAGTCCTTGGAATTATCCTAAGAGGAGAGTGACTTGGGGAATTTTAAGTGCCTGGGAGTCTAGCACTAATCCCGCCTCCAATATTTTCTGAAACTTGAAATTTTAATTTCCTCGAGCTGTAAATACCGGCAAACATTCGAATACACTTTGCCTTACAAATGTATACTCGCTTTTCGCTTTTTAATAATTTATCGTACATACGGGTGGGCGTGACTGGTCGGGGCGCTTACCCCTAGTTGGATGGCACTTCTGTGTATAAATAAGTAATAAATACGCTTAGTTGCATCAAAAAGTGCCACTAGCCGAAAAATAGTTGGCCAACGAAAAAAGTACACCAGTGCATGATATCAACTGGGTGACGAGTGCGAGGCAGGAGGCACTGAGCGGCATGACAGGTAGAGGGGTTCGGCGCAGCCAAGCGGTAGAAGTGTCGCCTGAACTCGCCGCACACACAAACAGGGCGAAGCATGGACAACTTTTTCAGTTGAGTTTTCATTGGTTACCGGCTTGTGGCTTGAAGGACACAAGAGGATTCCAAGAGAGTGGAGGACGGTCCCGGACGGAGGCCTCATATAATTTTAAAGTGCTTCCGTTTGTGGTGTAAGCCAAAGGGGCTCGGAGTGGACGGGGTGCGGCCAACTTGGAACCAAAACAACAAACAGTGGCCGAGCATTAAAATATGCTAACGAAAATTAAATTTAAGAGCAGCTGCGCAACAGACAGAAATCATTGTGCCATAGCCGAGGGAACATGGAGCACACTATTATGAACTTTTCGGAATGGAGCACATGTGCTGAGATAAGACTAAAAGGAAGTGTGAAATCTAAGCTATTTGAATATAACGGAGAATCCTTCCATGTTCTATAGTCCTCTCGTTATATCTTTTAGTTATTTAATTTCGAATGTAAGGGTATTTCATTTTAAGCAAAATATCTGCCTGGCCATATCGAATTATCGTGCAACAGATATCGCCATGATGCGTGTCACTCTGTCAGTTGGACTGTCACTCATTCAAAATCGAATAATGTTGATCTAGTATCCCCAGCTCTTGAAGAACAACTTTCAGCCTGTCCTTGGCGCTCTCTGGCGTCCTTTTCGATGTCAATTTGCTTGTCCCTATCCAAGCCCTGACAATCATTTGCTCTCGACCCCACCAGCTGATTTCCATCTAAAGTGTGTGTGAATCCAGGGAATCTGTGCAAAAAATATGTACATTTATATACGTGCGCAAGAGAGACAACGCGACAAGGTGGCAGATGTCAATAAATGCCACAGAAGGGCTCACAGAAAGAGAGTGCAAAAAATAAAACGGAAACGCAGTAACAAATTTACGTTTGACACCCAATTACGGCGTGAAATCAAAAGAAAATTTCTTTGGGGAATATGGGACTGTAGATCATGGCTGACAAAGAGGCGGAGATGTTACCGGAGGTTCGGTGAATAGGTATGAACAACGCGTTGCCACTTGGCCAAAAATAAAATTGGAAATCTTGTGTAGTCCAGTGTACTTTAAAATACATTTCCGGGAAGCACACACATGTTATACATCGTACCCAAAGTGTATATAGGAGCTTTTATGTATATATAACTAAGAAGAGGGTAAGGAATGTTCAGTCTAAGCGGAGTTGGCCTAAAAATCTAAAATTAAGGGGGGACATCTGAGTAACTTTTTTTAAAAATCGAACATTTTTTTTTAGCTTAAAAAATTCTTTAGGGTCTTAAAAATAACATACCAAATGATAGAGTCCGGCAAATGTGTCTAAGTGTCGAAATTTTCCATTCTGTGGCGATGCCTCTCATGAAAATATATACGATTTTAAAACTTTAAACGCGTTTTTCTCAAAACCATTTTTTTTGAGTTGGCCGAAAACATAACTCGAACAAATCTTAACCGATCGATCTGAAATTTTGACAGTATATTCCAAATACCTATGGCTATCGACACACGTAGGATTATTATTTTTTTTTTTTCTTTTTTTTATCAATAATTTTGTGACGTTTTTTTTTTCATGAAAATTGAACATTTTATTTAATCACTCACCATTTTGCTAAAAATCAAAATATCGAAAAAATCCTACGTGTGTCGATAGCGGTTGAGATACAGAAACTAACAAAATTAAATTTTTTGTTCTAGATTAAAAATTACGGACGTTAGGTTTCCGGCCATGGACCCCTTTCAAAAAAATAGGGCCTACGAAGAAATGCTGCACAGCCGCCATTTTGTTTTCGATTAATAAAAAAAAAATTTATTTTGTAGTTCACATCTAACATTATAAAACCTACTTTAAAATGTTTCGATTTGCTTTTTCATTTGGCCAAAAAAAATTCTTGAAAATTGGCTTTTTTTTGGCCAGTTACTCAGATGTCCCCCTTAAGTACAAGGTCGAATCTAAGTCGCTTAGTCTGACTTGATTATTTGTTTAATGTTTAAAATTAAAAAAAAAAAACCAAAGTAATTGACAGTTACAGTTTTACATTCCTCTAGATTTACATTTTCTCTACATCTACTGAACGCTTCCATGGCAGCTATATGATATAGTTCGATTTTCATAAAATTTATACCAAAATTCTGAAATAATAAAAAAAGATCACATCTCAGATGAAAATACGTTGAAAACCTTAGTTTTGTCTTCTAAATATTTGCCTATGACAACTATATGATATAATCGTTAAATCCGTACCGTTCCGCAATATAAAGCATTGAGAGTAGTCAAAAGACTTATATTTCTATAGCATTAAAGCTGAGGGACTAGTTTGCGTGGAAACAGACAGACGGACGGACAAACGGACATGGCTAGATCGACTCGGCTGTTGATGCTGATCAAGAATATAAGTATATACATTATAGGGTCGAAATGTCACCTTTACTGTGTTGCAAACTTCTGAGTAAAAATATAACACCCTGCAAGGGTATATGAACAAGGAAGTTAGCTTCCTCTCTTGTTTTAAATGAGTGCGGAGGGTTCACTATTTAATTATCAACCTTTCAGATGTCGCCAAGTCCGTCCTTCTGCCTGTCTTTTTCTGCGCAACCGAGTCTTGCAGTTTTAAAGCCTTCTAGATAAAACTTTCAAAACAATCTTTATAGCTGCCAATGAATCGATTCGATAATAATTAGAAAGATACAGCTTAACATATTTCAATAAACTGCAGAAGTAGGATAATTATTGATTTTATAGAAAATCTGACGCCAATCATAAAGTTGTCATAGGAGCCATCGAAACTCTAATTAAATCGGAAAAGCTTCTCGGCGAATGAATAACTTTTTGTCAGCTCTGCCTATCTGGTAATGAAGCCTTTTCATAGCCACGTCTGCCGTTGCCTGAGCGATATGTGACACATTAATTACTTGGACAAAGAAAAATTCTGAGCTGGAGTAATAAGTCAGCAGATGAAGAGCGAAACAACAATAACTGTGTGGACTAGCAACTAACTTTAATCAAATGTGCTGTGCGAGGTAGAGAACCTGCTTCAAAGGACTACCAAATTAATTTTTACGTAAATTAAACTTGATTTAATTAGCTACAAAATAATTGCCACAAAGCAAGCCGAGTATGGGAGATGGTCATGGGCAGAGTGATTGCAGAAGGAGCAGACAGACGGGCAGAGAGAAAGGGAAGTGGCCATATTAACATACTCATAAATGGTTAGCTGACCAATGACTTTGCATCAGTATTTCCGCTTTGGTGCAAACGAAAAAGCCACTAACGATGCTAATCACTTCAACTAACTAAAGCGCTTCAGCTGACAGAACATTCAGGGCAGCCTCTGACCAGCAACCAGCCGCACACTGAGAGAAACGACCACCGAGGAGGGGACTCGGGGCAGCCTTTTCCAGCTCTCTCCATCGGACACAGGTGCTTTCTGCCAGTGCTGCACTACGCAAGAATAACAGTGACAAACATTTTCAGGTGGCTGACAGTCAACAATCGTTCTATCTATCTATCTGTATCTGTATCCGTACATGTTACTGTGCATTCGACTTCGCCCTACCTCCCCGTACCCCGCTCTTCTGCTTGGTTACAATCGTGTGATTTTGATGAATTTGACAGTTTGTGGGCGTTTGCGCTGACAGCTGGCTACATACTGTTGCTATGGCAATTGTGGAAGCTGGTGGGGCCGCTGGGATGGGAATGGGAGGGCGAGGGGCCTGCATCGACAGCTCTGGAAAACCGCAACCGACGACTTCCGTACGCCAGGCTTGTTTGCCCATAGATCGCCATCTACGCAGCCATGTGTCCATGAGAGTGTAGAGATACGAACGCACCACACATATGTACGTGTGTGCTGGGGGAAATTGTTGCTGCATTTGCATTAATTTTGAATTGATTGCTTACATTTTAGGCCCTAATATAATTATAATATCCACACACAGACGCACGTAGAGGACTGCGGTTTTCGGTTGTCATCATTACCCAGCCATTGTTGCTCTGTTGCGATTGCTGTTGTCCTGCACGTTGTGGTCAGCGCACAGTTGCACTTCGC
Organism: Drosophila leontia; assembly: GCA_008042735.1. Classification (NCBI taxonomy): domain Eukaryota; kingdom Metazoa; phylum Arthropoda; class Insecta; order Diptera; family Drosophilidae; genus Drosophila; species Drosophila leontia. The sequence continues at coordinate 18,261 of VNKB01013991.1, read as the reverse complement.
CACCAAGGACATGGCAGCGCCAGCGATCCTGGCCCAAAATAAAAGCCGCAATATTCATAAAACAGCACAATAATGTCAGCGCCTCGCAATGGCATTCTGCAGCCGCCCTGATGGGCTCACCAATGAATCACTGACGAAATTAGGTAAAACTAGCTTGGAGTGGAGGGGAACGGGAACGGAAGTGAGGTGGACCGACAAACGGATATTCAATAAAATGGTTTTGTGCATTCAAACAAAGTTTTGTAAACAAGCCCCTAATCAAAAATATTGCAAATATTCTTTAAAAGCTGGTTCACATTTGCAGCATGACCGCATACACAGAAAATATGGAATGGATATGGGGGGGCGAGAGATACATATGTGTGTTTGGATGCCCAGGGGAGTTAATAATAACGCGTAAGCAAATAATAAATAAAGCTCTCGTGGCGCAAAAAGTGCAACAAACCGCGAGGCGGGGGAGGGAGGGGTCGAGCCCAGAGATACAAGTAAATATTGGCCGAACAAGAAATCAATTAAAAAATAAAAATTGCATTTTCATAAGCTGTCAACTTTGCTTCTTCTCTCCCGGCTATCTCCATGGCACGTGGATACGTGTTTTGGTTGAATATTTTAATTAAATTGTTATTATTTTTCCAGTATCGTTTTTACTGCTGTTCTGCCGTAGTTGTGCGTGCCATTGCAACTGATTTTGTTGTTATGGCTTGGCAAAGATTTATTTATTTATATTGATGGTCGGTCAGTTGCTCCCATTTCGCACATCAATTTGTTCGCACAGCCAAATGTGGAGGACGCGAGTGGGTTGGGCGGCAGTGGCAATGCTCAAGGCAATTGAAGCGTACGGATGAAATTACATTTTGCAACCGCTTTTGGCATTCGTTTGGATTCTGATTTATGCCACTGCTGATTTATAAACAACCTGTGTATTATTACGAACCTAAAAACAGTGCAGGGCTTAATTAAGTGAACCGGAGATGAATGTTGCCTTTAATGCAGCTTAAAGATGAAATTTGCAGATAGAACAATGAATCAAGTAATACCTCATCGGACAGCCAGAACAATTCCTCTTTTGGGGGACAATTCCGGTATCGAACTTTCGATATCCTTCAAACTAAATCACCTGCATAAAGGACGCACAATCGCAGACACCGCTCTTTCCTTGAATTCGTGCATTCGCTGCATTCTCAGCTTTTCTCGGTGATAAAGTTTTATGCCCTTTCGAGACTAGACTGCTAGAAATGGGTTCTACTCTGCTCTATATGGCTCGTGTGGGAAAGAATTCTGATTTTCTGTCCGCGAATTTCGTATTCGTGTCTCCCATGTGTATTGAAAGTTTCTAATCCAAATCAATTTGCATCAAGAGCCTCATTTCATTCTATTATTTTGCAGCCAATTTAAGCTTTCCTTACTGTCCTGTAGGACACATCATTTTCAATTCCTTTTTTTTATTACAAGAAGGGAAGCTAAGCTGACTTGAGTCAACCGAAGTTTTTATACTCTTGAAGATCAAATTTCGAGTCAAAACTGCGGTTAAGTACTTAGGTTCTTATATGAACTAAAGAAATAAAGAAGATGCTTAAACTTGTATTATATCAAAATAACATAACCGAGACATATTATGGTACCTTGGAAACAACAAAAATTCAATTAGTTCCATCTTATCTTGTTTAATAGACAGCCTTTGCTAAATCGGTTCGTCTTATGTTGGTGTACTGTAATGTATGTAAACTTCAATTTCAAACTACAATACCCTGTATGGTTGTATAGTGATTCCTTAAAAAGTATATACCCTACATTTTCCATTCCTGTGCACCCTTGTTGTTGCAATAAAAGTTTATAACGCGCTTGTTGACAATCCTAATACGACGTTGCCACGGTCCTCTCTAGTCCAGTCCGCCTGTCAGCAATTGTTTCCTGCAATTTTAGAGCTCTTCCCTCCCGCACTGCCTTAGTCTGCATTCGTCGAGTGCAGATTTGTTTGGTGTCAAGTTTTCAAAAACTATTTCAAAACTGTAAATGACAAAATGTTAAATGGACTTTCAATGCCAAAACGAAGTTGAACCCGCTCTGGCCCCGTCTCCTTCTTTATATTTCCAGCTCGGAATATCCGGTTACACTTCTACAATAAATCAGCGCCTAGTTGGAAATCCTTTTCACTGGCCCAGCCACCCTCCTTTCTCCCTCCACGCCCTCCCCTTGTTTGTTTGTCTTGTTTATGCCACTTTTCTTGCATTTCTTGCTGCGGCCAGTAGAAAGTTTTGTTAATTGAGTTTGTTGAAAGTTTTATTAAACAGAGCGACAGCCGCATTCAAGTTTTTTAGAATTTAAAGCCACAGAAGTCGACTTAAATTATTCGACCTTCTTCTCCCCACCGACCCACCTCCCAGTTGTGCATTGTTGCATCAGGTAGGCGTATTCTTGGCTGTTTGCAGAGGGTGTTTATTATAGCATTGGGTTTAAGTTATCAAGCTGGCCTAGATCTCCGATAGAGAATATTCCATTTCAACGAAAACTTGAAATAATTGGCAAAACCATGTGCTTTTATATATACTTTATCACTTCTCCAGTAATGTTTTATTAATGATTTGTAATGACACTAATATAAGATATGTTGCGTCGTAGGGAGAATCGAACGTACCGTTATGGCTAAATCGACTTGCTAATCAAGAATTTACATATATATTTTACAATTTGTATATGTTTATGATCAAAATTATATAATATTAATCTGCCAGGTTATAACAAGAATGAAAGCTGCTGTCGAGTTTCATCGATTGTGGAACAATTTTGTAATAATTCATGTTCATCGTCCGATGTTTTCAGAGTGGCTCTGTACAAGGGTCAAAAGTCAAAATCAATTTAACTTAATCCATTTAAGATGTTGTATTACTTTCAGTATGTTGTAACGCTAGTTGGTAACTCTAGCTTTTAAAGTCTCTGATTTTGTTTCACACGATTGGAAAGATGCTGATTAATAAAATATCCTGTTAAATACATTTTCGGTTAGCACAATGGTATAATACCCCTTTTTGCCCATGAGAATGAAATATATATTTGTAATCTCGATTCTAACGCTCATATAACAAATATAGGTCTCAATTTTTATTTTATCCTGATTATTCTAGACTCTTTATACCGGAATGTAAATGCGATTAATGAATTAGTTGTATACCACTTTAGGAAAATCTGTTAGGTAGTCATAATTAAAATCTTTCCCCTCTGGCTCAGGCATATATGTACATATAACCGCCTGTCAGACTGTTAATGCTCCAGCCTTGTTTTTGTTGTGATGTCCTTTCAACACGACTTGACAAAATTATTAATAAGCTTGCCCAGGACTCGCGGGCGAATAAATGGTCAAACAGTGGAGGAAACGCAATGGAGAAAAAACTTAAGGACGAAGCACCATGCACAATAATGAAGTACAGCTAAAAAAAAATCAACAGCGGCTAGAAGATGAAACAGAAGTGGCTCCCACATGAGGCAGGACATGGCAGGACACCCCGTTCTTCGCTTAGGGACAGCACCAGCAGCAACAACAACAACAACAAACAAACAACATGTCACTAAAGGACACTTGAAAACTACTATTTAATAAATGAGCGCACAGAGGACGAGGACGAGGACGGACGACCATGTGAGACACAGGAGTGCCGGCACGACTGTGCGTGTGTGTGTGCGCCCCAGAGAGCGATGGCGGACGTGCGACAGAGAGCGGCGATTCGTCGACGTCGCTGGGTAAACAAACAGAGTCATTTTGCAATTCATGCATTTCCTGCGGCAACTAATTAAAAGAGTCATTCATCACAGGCACAGGCACAGGCAGTGATGTGATGCGGAGCCCCTCCGCCACGCCCAGCCTCGCCCTCTGCCTCTGTGGTTTGCACCCCTCCTGTGGTGGGCTGGCGGTGGAGGTGCAGGGGGTCAGTTCCTGTATGCTCTGCTGCATGCTTATTACTGTTTGCTACGTGTTTGTGTCCCTTGGCTCCACCTCTGCCTCCGCCTCCACCTTTGGCACCGGCCCCGCTCCCCACAACTTGTTTGGTTTAACGTTTTTATCTTTTGATACACTCAAATATGACACACACACACACAGGTCCGAGCTTACACACACGGATTGCACACTTTGTGAGGCACATAAACCTGGGGAGTGCTGGTGAATTGTTGTTGTACTTTGCCTCTATATTTCTGATGTTTGTTTATCTTTTCAACACATTTATACCATGAGTACATGACGAAGGAGCGTAGTGTCTACAAAACATCTCTAAAAAAATTTTACTTTTGAGAGGTAAAATATTCCCTTTTTAAAATTCTGAAAAAATGTCCAATAGCTGGAAAAAGTCAAGATGTTTAACCCCTAACCATGGAATGGAATTATATTATTATTTATTAAAGAGTAAATATAGTTTAAATATCATTTCTTTTTTAGGATTAAAGTTTAACATATAATTAACAAATGCGTTAAATTATTTTATAACTTAAAAACTAGCTTTGGCTTAGCTAAGTACGCTTCAATTTAATGCGAACCTCATTAAAATGTGTGTAGAGCTTCTGACCGACTTTGCACAGCAATACAATTATGTATTCTAACTATTTCTTACATTAGGATCTTAGCTTTGTATTCCGAAATCTTGAATCTTCTTATATCCTTTAACATCTACTGCAATATTCTCCAATGTCAGCTGGCCAGCTTTGTTACCCAAATGCCATTAACATTGGCCTTATTATATTTCTGCAAAAATCCGGCGGACATTTCTGGCTAGATGCTTTTTACAAAGTTCGACGCCATTAAATTGAGCCTCTAAACGCTGCCACCCTTCCACGCCTGCCATCCCAGCCCAATAGTTTATGAGCTCAGCTTATGAAAATCCTTTTGTTACACAATTTTACAGTTATTTTAAGACTGGGCAGGGAGGGCGAAGAGGAAAGGCTAATTTTGTCGTCTCGGACGTGCCAAAGCAACCGGAGACAGAAAAGGAGAAATACTGACGAAAAGGCTGGGCATAGGGTAAAGCCCAGACAATGTTGGCCTTCCTGTCTTGGCAATTAAAAACAGTTGACATTCTGCAAACTGAAGCGGGACGAAGACGATGGCGAGCAGCAGGAGCAGGAGAAGGAGAAGGAGCAGCTGCCTATAAACTAAGCAACGTGAGTTTGCCTAAAATTATGCTAAGCCGTGCCAGCCATGGCTAAGAAAAGCGCAGCAGCTCCACACCAGTTCTGGGCCCGGACAAGGACAAAGTAGTCAACGATGGCGGCGAGGCGAATGCATCTTCGTCCTGGCTGACTTCCTTCCCGCTTCTGGTGCTGGCCCCGGCCCCGGCCCGGACTCGACATAAGTACTTAAGGCAACAAAGTAGACTTTTGCATGCGAGCGCATGCCGCTAGCGGGCACTGACAACTTTGTATACTTTTAAGGGGTGGGTGGCGGAGACAGGCTATTGACAGCTTCAAACTGCACACAGCATAAATAATTTTCAATTTTTTCCAAGCAATTTTGCAGAAAAACTTACAAAGTTGTTCGCGCTCCTGTTTTCACTCTGCGCCACCGAAAAGTACGCTTTTTGAGTAAACTTCTGGGCTTTAAATGAGTTGCCTTAGAAGCTGCTTCTCGGCACTCTCAAGCTGGCTTCCGTTACTGAAGAATGATATTGGGGCATGGCAGCCTTGTCGAGGGAGGGGAGAGCTCAACAAGTTTTCCCACTCAAGCAGGGATGCCAAACCCTACTCACAACCATTGGCATGCAGAGATGGTTTTGCTGGAGCGGAGCAGGTCTAGGCTCTCGGTGGCTTCAATTGCATTTGGATTTCCTCGGCGTGGACAAGATTCTGCGTGGCGCCGGCACGAAGCTGCTAATGTGTCTTGGGTAATTGACTCGGCACAAGATTCTGCATTGTTGTCACGCCCTCCCTGTCTGTGCTCCGGTTCCCGGGACTGTGCCTGCCATTGTGACTGCCCTGGGAGCTGCGCCTGAGGAGTATGCAAATCAAAGTTGTCGTCAATCCTCGTCCCCATGACGAGGCGACAAAACTAGCGCGCCAACTAGGCAAACACTTCCTGGCCGGAAGCATAAAACAACTCGACAGCGGAAGTTGGCAAAGGCTATGCTTTTCCCACCCCCCAGTCAGCCTGCCAGCGCTGCTCATGAGCCTGGAGTTTATGATTGGAGGTGGTCTAGAAAGTGGCCCGCTTATTATAATTATTATTTTATGTGCCAGGGTGGGCAGTTGCGTGCAGCACTTGCACGTGAGCTGTTTAGCCAAAAAGTGTTAAAACGCCGTTAAATAATAAGAGTCTCGGTGAAACGGGGATACCCTGGTAGAAAATATGACATATTCTTAAGTGGTAATACGAGTCCAAGGCATCTAAAGAGTTTAACTTTCAATACTTTCAAGTTGCAGTGTATTCTGCGACTTTTGATGAAATTGTTGCCGGTATAATGCGCAGAGGACATGCATGACGGGGAAGAGGACTCTTCGAGGTGTTTACGAGTCCGGGCAATTAATTTAACTGCAGTCTCAAGTCACGCCAGCTAGAAGCCATAACTAAATTTATGGCAACAACGGTTTTGTCAATAACTTTTATACGCAAACCTCCTGCACCACCTAATCTAGCCCGGCACTTCATTAATCCAAAGCTCGCATTTAATGTCATGCATGTCAGACCCCCAGACAAATGCTCGTCCCACCTCTGCCGCCCACACCCGATGCTGCTCCAGATCCTGCTGCTGCTGTTGCTGCTGCTGCTGCTGCCTGGCTTCACTAATTTATGAGCCACAGCAAAATGCAACTGCCAAGGCAGCATATCAAATTATATGGGCGGCCACAAAAAATGTGTATGTATAGCGAGAAGGAGCTGCGACTGGCTGGGAACCTGGCTGGCCTGGCTGCATAAATTCTGATGAATCACTGCACCTTTTTGCTGCCAGGAGGAATCGGACCCGGTGTCTTGTGCAAAGAGCGGCATCCACCAAAAATGCTTTCACGTAATGCGGCATCTAATAATAAATTTAGCTTGTGCAGCCAACGGACGTGCAACCAAATTTCGCAAAATGCATAATTCAAAGTAATTCGAAACAGGAGGATAGGGACACGCTGGTTCGTCCTGATTTTTCGCCGTAGAACCGCTCGATCGGATGGGCTCAATAAACCGTATTTTGTATTCGTTATTTTTGTCACATTGTGTTTTCCAAAATTAACATCTGATGTCAGAATCAATTTTAAAGCTCCAAATAAAATCGAATAGGTGGTTCAACGGTATAGTAATATTCAAATTCGTTTGCCATAGACTATAAAAAGAGTAAAAATCAATTTGGCATTTGATCAAAATGGGGAATACATCAACTTCATAACTTGTGTCTTTTTTGAAATAAAATTTTTGTTTACCAAGCCTTCAAATTCAGCCAAGTAAGTAAGTATGTAAGTTTAGTACAACTGTGGCAAATTAAACTGTATATATATATATATATAGTTGTATCATTTATTCAAGGATATGCCGAATCTTTTTCCCTGTATTTCCTGAGAGGTTTGACTGCACCACTCAAGCTACCTTCCCAATCAGTGATTTAATTTCCATATGGCTAATTGTTTTACCGTTTGCTTTTTCCTTTCAGGTAAGTCTGGCAATTTATTCGGCATTCGGCAAATTGATTTTCTTAAACACTTTTGCCATTCCCGGGTGAGTTTTTCCCTGGTGTGCTCCATCTCGAGCCCCAATTACGAATATTTACAATGGGATCAGAGTAATGGTCGATGATTGAATGAGGGGAGGTGGTTTGCGGCTTGTGGCACGCTGGCCTTACTTTGATATACTTACTTAATAAAAATTTCCAACAATTCAATATCATTTTTATTTGCGGAGCCATAATATTGAATTTCGCCAATTTCAGTGATATTTTTTCCCGCCGGCCCCCCTCCCGTGCCCCCCCATGTAATCATACAAACATACATATAACTTTTCACTCAATTATACACAACAATAAATATTGAATACAAACATCCACGGCGCACAGTGGGCACTTTATTTAATAATAAACTCCTCTGGAAGCATCCTGGCCCGCTCTCTGTCGACCATTACTCTCGCACAGCCTCGTGCCGTGCCCTGGCATTCTTCGCATTCCCTTAATATGCATTAAAGTGCAATTCATATTTATTTGTGCAAATTTTTCACATGCTCTGGGAACCGCTTGCCAAGTCGCGTTTCGCTTCACTCCATTCCATTTCGTTTCATCTGACTCTTGCTGCTCTCTCCAACCTATATTTTTCCTTCGCCCGGCGCAAAAGTATGCTACACTCCAGCGGCAGGATGAGCGAGGTTCTCCATAGCGAGTCTTAAATACCCTTTGCGGTCGTACGTATGCGTAATTCGACTTACTCATTGGCAGTGGAGACTCTCTGTAGGAACGGAACTTGAGATCTATTAGTGAAATTAATATAATGGTGTATATCTTGGAAAGTAATCCCAAAGGTTTAATATATTGTTTTAAAGAACTTTAAGCTTGGAACTAATGGGTTAGCTACAGTAAAGATGACATGGCTATATGGAAACTGGATCTTTAAGAGGCTTACAATTGTTTCATTTTATACCGTGTTCTCTCTCCTAAAATATTCTGGCTGATCTATTCATTCCTTACGTTAACCGAAAGTGAGTGGACAAAAATGACAAGTTCCCCGCTTGCTCCACTCGTGGTGGGCTCTGCCGAGCTATGCGCACGCATAAACAATAAATAAGGCTTCATAATTTTCCTTCATTGAACTTTCCGACCCACACCTACGCCCCCTTTCTGCCCGGAGTCATGCTGCTGCCATACGGCCCGCATTGTTGTCATTGGGAGCCCGGACCCGGAGAGCCTGGCAGGGAGGCCGCCGCAGTCCGTTGCCGATCCGTGGGCCGTGCCTTGCACCGAAGTCCATGGTGGCCGTTGAATCCTGTGAACGTGCTTTTGTCGTAATCCTTTGAATTTCGTTGCAATAATTCCACTTGAATGTTTATTTGTGTATACAGCACCACGCCCACACCCTGCACCGGCGGCGAGGGTGGGGGTGGGTGAGCAGGGGAGGCTTATAAGGTTATTGTTTGCGTCATGGGCGCCAGTTTAAAGCGCACTCTGGCATCGCCTTGGATTCGTAGGCCAGGCCAGCACTTGCCGTGTAATCATAGCCATTTGTTTGTTCTGGTGGGGCCGGGCCAATCGGGTGCCGAGTATCTGCAAATACGCCAAACGACAGGTGGCCTCCTCTCGGGGAGGAGCAAAGTGCGAGGAATAGAGAACGAAATCCATAAATTTTTTCCATTGCTCTTCGAAATTCGAATCCATAAGCCATTGATGCTTTTTCCATTAGTGACAGCTCGGAATCCCTACACCAGTTATGGTAGTTTGGGCTGATCCCCTGACACTCCTTCTTTGTCCAACTATATATCAGGCTGTGTTATCTCTTCTCCTTCGGCTTCGGCTTCGGCTTCAGCTTCAAAATGTGTAGGTGGGTCGGCTGCTCTTTCCATATTCAATTAGCCGGGAATTAATTTTGTAGTGCCTGATAACACCCAAGGCTGTCAACCCGAACAACGCATTCGCCATGCATGTAATTAAAATTGGTTTAAGTACGCCCCGCTGTCCGAGAAGGCCCAAAGCGCCTCTGAGATTAGGCAACTGAAAATGGGAGATTGCAGGGTTCGTAGTATTCGAAAATCGTTGAATAAATGGCAGGCGCCCAGCCATTTAAGCCCCAGCTCCCTGAGCAGTGCTCGATTTTCGATAGCTCCAAAGTAGCTTAGTTATCGAAGGGCCCTGCGTAGGCTCTCTCAGCCTCTCAGTCTGCCAGTCAAATAATCCGAGTCAAGCCCAAGCAAAGCGCATTCCATGAAAGTTGCCTGGGCTGATGTTGGACCAAGCAAATTAACAAAACAAAAGCCGTAGCCCAACAATAGGCACGCAGAACAGGCTGCAGCTTTGCTGGGCTGCAACTCCAACTGCGGCTGTTTTGGCTGCTCTCAGGCCTGTTGGCAGTTGGCGAAACAAGCCAAATCCAAATACAAACAGACAGTCTTGACCAAATACCAAAGCGAAAACGAAGAGCTCACCAATGCTGTGGAGCGGGGCTCGATGCCTGAATTTATGCAGTGTTTGGTTTGTTATTACCGAGCGATGGTTGCTTTGTCGTGGCAGCGGAGCGCAGGGGAAGTGCAGCTGCAACTGCAACAGCCACGGCAACGGCAACGGCATCAGCTCCAGCAGCAGCTCATTTCCTCCTCCATTTCTGGCGACAGCATTCGTTGGGGAATGCAGGGGGACTTCGTCGGAAAAACCCGCATGCGAAAGTTGGCCCACGGCCGGTGTGAAGGCTATGCCAGCTACAGGCTAAACACTGAAAATCGAATTTTTCAATCTCCCAATGTCTATTGGCTTTGCCGCAGCTAATGAATTTCATAAAAGCCTAAGCCCACCCATAGATAAAACTGGAACTCCTAAGCTTATGTATTTATATAACTTAAACGCACACTTTGGACTATAATGGCATTAAGATTGCCCTTAATGATGCTGTTAATCGGTGGCTGAATCATAAGTAAATCTTCCCGAGGATGAGTACCATTTCCTAGGAAAGGACTTCCTCTGCTGGTCTTCGCTTCAAGGGTTCTACACAGAAGCCCTTATCCCCTTTCAAATCGCATCTATTCTTGGGATTTCTATTCTCTCAGTGTTGCAGCTGCAGATTGACTGCCTGTTTGCATCCAATCCCTGCCTGCAATCTCAGTTTGTGGTTAATATTATGCTGCATTTCTCATTTCGCGCAGTTTGTTGTTGGCATGCTTGCTGCTATCGTTGCTGTTGTTGCTGTTGTTGCTGCTGGTTTATTATCGCTGGCATTGCCAGTGCAAACACCTTCGCTTCACCCCACATCCCCACTTCCCATTCCCCGCATCCCCCTGGCATCCCTTGAATTGCATTCAAGGGTTTATCTGTTCGTTGGTTTTTGGTTGCCTCTCCCTGCCCTGCCCTGTCCTGTCCTGCCTCTATACCCATTCCAGTTTGTCGGCTCTCTCTGCCCTGCACTGGGCCTTGTCCTCGTTGTTATTGCAATGTTTTTGACAAATAGTCAGGGAAATGCACACGGATGTCTGTTTATTGTGCCGTGCATGCGGTTTACGTTTATCTTCAACTTATGCAGACAGTTCGCCTCAGTTCGGTCCGACGACTGCTTGTACACAGAAATAAAATACAACCAAAACCGGACATCAATTCGGGAAAATTGTTTGCTAAAATCGGATTCTGCCTCTAGATTGATTTCAATTGGTTTTTTATTTATTTTGTAAAACTACAGACTACAGACTATTATAAGTTAGTTCAAGTCTCGACCAAATAAAGTTTACCCGATTACGATTGGGCCATACAAGCCTAACACACAAACATCACCTAGATACAACAACACAACGAAACTGCCCACTTTGCCATACATACACTCCAGTCACTATAGAACACATCCTAAACCTTTGCCCTACAATAGCCCAAATGAAACAAAATATCCTTAAAAACACAAACGCCACACACTATTTAAGTAACCCCTCCACAGAAAACATCAAAATAATAACCAAATTTCTTAAAGAAACAACATTATATCACAATATTTAACATACACTTCTACACAAATTGTAAATATTGTAAATAATACACCATAGCCCCGTATATAGTCGATGGCCCTGGCAGCTCGCACTATATATTTACATGTTAGTCTTAGTTTTATAAACTATTCTAACATTCAATAAAATAAAAAAAAAAATAAAATAAGTTAGTTCAAGCCTTGTATTTAATATAAATTGGAAAGATGTTATCAAATCAACAATTTATTAAAGTAAATTTATTTATTTACTTATCTGTACATTATAATAATATAAAATTTGTATATTTTGTCTCTGTGTAGCTGGCTGCATCTCCCGGTGCAGCGTCAGAGGACAGGCTGTGGTCTAAGACATTTTGGGGGCGCATGGCGGTGAGAGTGGCGGTGTGGCAAAGTGGTGTTTGGTCCAGACATATTTTGTTGTGGTTGCCGTTCCTATTCTCTCGCCAGGCCACAAGATCAACTCACTGGTGGAGCTGGTTTGGCTTTCGGCTGCTCCTGCACCTGCCACTGGACTGCCTGCGAACCAAAGGTTTGTTTGATCCTGGCCCTGTGAATGTGCCTGCCCCTGTGCCTGCGCTTATGCAATTGCAATAATAATAATAATAATCTAATCAAGTCGGCACTTATTGGGAATGGCTAATGAAAGCCCAGCTGAGTGAACGGGTGCACTGGAGCAGGGAATCTTCAACGGTTTTTCTGCTGCCAGTGAAGTAATTAACAAATGTGTGGGAAGCCATTCAAGCAATCAGCATGTGGCATTAGAACATGGGCAAAGGCTCAAGGACTACCTCAAACAGCTCCAAAACGCAATCTCTGGTGGGCTTCTCCTATTGTCTGGGGAAGAATTAATCAAACGACAATGAAATCCGTCGGATGGCAGGGCCGAATACGCTTATTAATAAACTTTTAAGAGTTTTGAAAGCCGCTTAGACTGCAGATAAGTCCTAGGCTTTTAAGGCAGCTGGATTCGTCGGAAGGAAGAGCCTCGGCTCCCTACTCGGGCTGCCTAAAAGTGTGCAATAAATCATTGATGCCGACTAATTGAGTCGGAAGTGTGCGCAGAGGCAGACTGCAACTAATTGGCAGGTCGAAAGTATGCAGGACGCATCAAAACTAATGCAATTAGCCGAGGAAACCAGAAAGGTGCACGTACTGGTTCTGGAAGTATGCAACAAAAGCCAATTACAGCGGGAACAATGGAGAATTATGCACAGAATTTGACATTAGATTAAACCTCATGACAGGGCCGTAAACAAAGGGATCGAAATTCTTGCCACACGAAAGTATGCTAAAGTAAACTTTCTCTGCCGCTCTGCGGGTGTACCATTTATGTGTGTATCGGTGTCCGTGGCGGCTGCTGTGTCGTAGTTGTGGATGCCTAACTCAATTATGGCAGGGCCAATGTTTTGGCGCAAAAAGCTCAAAAGCCACAGGAACACGGCCCATAAACAGAACGAGCAACCTGGCCACCCACCACCCCTCTCCGCTCCCTGTGTGCAGCAGCTGCGCCTAATTGCAGGCAACATCAACAACACAGACTTCCCTTCCCGTTCTCATCCCCTTCCCCGCACACACAAACACGGGAAAACTCATTTATACATGCAATAATTTGGTTTATTATTGGGCTCCTCTCCTCCACCACCGCCCTTTCCCGTTGCGCAACATTTGCCATAACTTTTAATTAAATTAAAATGCACAGCTCAATGCCGTCGATAAAGGAGGCAACGGGGGCAGGGGAACGGTCCCGAACGTTAATAACCAATTCGCTTTGTAGCCACTCGAAATGCTGGCCTGCGTTAACTGCAAACATATTTCTGAATATTTGAGCAAAAGGCCGGCTGGAGTGTGCCTATTAATCAGGTTAGCGCTGCTAAATGGACTGCGGAATGAGCATTCCACCAGCTAGTGTGTCAACTGTAGGACAAATGTAAGGGGAAGGAAAAGATTTCGCTGGTGTCCCAATGCGCTCTGTTGTCACCCCAAGACGTGCCACCAAGGCCATCCGTACTATCTCCAAATCCTGCTTCAGTCCCCTCCGGCCAGCCATATGGTTAGCCAACTTCATAAAAATGCAAACTTATGCTTTTCACAACTTTTTGGTGTGTTTGGGCAACCCTCGCCGTCATGGACATTCACCGATTCCATGTCCGGACTCCGGACACACACGCACTGCCATACACCTGTAATCCAATTAAAGGGAGCGCAGTAGTTGGCTTTTAGCATGCGGGGCACCCCTCACGGACACCCCACACCGACCTCGTTTATCTGGGCACCTTAAAAGCTTTTACCAATCGACAACTCGCCTTGATTTTCAGCGGTGGACTGGGAGATGGAGCTGGCGCCAGAGCAGGTCCTGGGGATGTCCTGTCGCTGCTCGCGTTTTACGTATACTTAATTTGATTTTTCACACAGGCCCCACGCCGCTCAGCCCCCACTCCTCCCACTCACATACAGTCAGTGGTCATGCTCTGATTTTCCTGTAAAAAGCGCGAGGCGAGCGAGTGAGCGAACGACCAAGAAAAATCTAATTTTTGTGCAATTTAACGAGACATTTACGTTTTTTCATTTGATTATCTCCACAGACAGTTTGGTAACTGGTCTTCTACTGTTGGTGTCACGCCCCTCCCCTTTCTGAAAGAGGGAAAGCGGGAGGTCCCAGGACCGCTTTGACCAAAGCGTTGATTGTAAAGATTTGCTCCAACTTGTACAGCTCTCACTCATCGTCGTCCTTCTCTTCCGTTATCAGGAGACATTGGCCTTTGCTCGAAATGAGCTTACCTGGTCATTGTACCTGCACCCGCTTCCTCTTGGCTGCTGGCCCACAGGGCGATTCCATAGAGCATCCTAAATTCGTTGTGGCCACATGAATGCCGGATTCGATAATGCAGCTGGCTCTTGCATTTTGTAGCATACTTTTGTGGGCTTTCGGAACTGAAACTTTTCGTGTAATTTGTTTTATGTGATTGTCCATTGGCTCCATTTTCGTATTCGCATTAGCCAGGCACTCGGCTCTCAGCCCTCGGCCTGCAAGCCACAAGCGTGTACACATGCCTCCCCTCTCCCAGCCCCAGTATTCCCGCCATTAAACTCACCTACGAGTCCCCAGAAGTATGCAACAAATAGCATATGGACAAGCGAAACAGGATCCAAAAGGGATGGGGATTGGGCTGAGCGAGGGGGAGGGGGAGGGGGAGAGGAAAGGACACCGCACCGAAGGCACACACACCTTTTGTGTACGTGATGTCATTATGGCCAAAAGGTAAATTTCAACTGTCAGGGACTCTAAACGACTCTTTCGATCTGCTTGCCACCCCTCGGCGCAGCCGCCACCCTTTGTGGCTGGTTGTGCCACCAAATCGCAACTAACCCCAACGCAAATGCACGTTTAATGTATTTGACATTTTGAAAGTCAAACCGAAAAACAGAGAGCTCTGCATGCAGGCAGCATTTAAACATATTGTTCAAGGGGCGATGGAAACGCCAACGCAAAGACCCCTTTCCTTTCCCGGCCCCGGACATTTGTCATTTGAGCTGACCCGATTTTAGTGGTCCGCCGTCTGTTTTTGCGCCTGTTTAGAGTTTAAATTTTCAGGCCCCCAGTCCCCCTGCGTTGACTGCGGCTGGCGGTGACTCCTTCCTGCCGTATTCGTCCTTGTTGCCGCTGCGAAATTGTAATTTGAATAATGCGTAATTACAAACTGCCCAGTGGAAGTCATTAGAATGGCCAACGCGTGATCTGTGCAGCGAATCGTGTTTGTACACAGTCTTTTTAGTGGTCAGAGGAAGTTATTGAATGCAGTGGGCAACCGGGTTGGGGGCCACTACATACCTCAATTCGAGCCTTCTTATTTGTTTGCCAATGCGTTAATTTGCCCCAATGGCATTGCTCGTTAGTGGACTCCATAAAAAGGAAGAAATGAGAATGGGACAAAACATTTTGTCTTAATTAGAAGCGAGCCAAATGCAAAGAACAATTAATAGGCCTCACAAATTTGACATTCATTGTGACCACTTCAGCCGACCTTATCCTGCCTTTCCCCCTTGACAACCTCCCACCCAGCGATTCCTGACCAAGAAAACATTTGTTTTGTTTATGGCTGCCCCATATAGACCTAGGCTTGAGCTTCCATTTGGCTGCCTCCTCCTCCGCCGCTTTTTTACATGCTGTCATTTATTTGCTTTTATTTATGCATTATTTTTATGGGCCGCGCTTTTTATGGACCAAGTCATTATCCAGAGTTGTTGTTGTGTTTGCTTTGACTAAACAAATATTATGGCCATTAACCAAATTGGTTGAAATGGGTGGGAGGTGGTGTGGGCCGCAGTCTGCTGTCAACCATAAATGTCAGAGACAATTAAAAAGAAGGCAGAACTTCGATCCCGCACATGTCCGTAGTTGTCCGGTAAATGAACTCGTTCCCCGCCTAATTGAGCCCAGAACGGGGCGCAGCGCCTCGGCGGTCGAAAGCAATTAATCAACAATTTTGTCAATTAAAAGGGCGCTGAAAAACATCGAGCCAACGGCGAAGAAAAATCGGTGCAATTATGCAAATTGGTGACACTTTTCCTTCGTTTCTTTTCTAATCCTGAAAACCCTTGCCTCCAACCCAAGCTCTGATCTTGCTTTGTTGTCTCATTAGACGCGTAATTACGCCTCTCTCTCTTCTTGAAAAATGTCTGAGATGAGTTGAAATTAAAAATAAATTACAAGGAAATCCGTGGGGTGCCATAATCGAAGAAAAAGTCAAGGGACGCCAAACCAACTTCCAAGAACCTGTCAAAATTAGCGAAATTAATGCGGCAGCGAGGCGAAACTGTCAATCGCATTGTGAAATTAAAGAGGATGGATATGCTTCACTCAAAACGCAACTCAAAACTTAACGTATTGCCAACTTTGATATTCTTACAGGATACCGCAGGTTTACTGGGTACATACATATAATACCCCTTTCTTCAAACAAAATGGCGGCTGATATGTCGCGTACTTACCAAAGGCAGGGAGACAAAAAGGTTCTTTTATCAAAATTGAAACATTTGCCGCGTCGCTGGAAAGTGTCCTTCTATCATTAAGCGCGACAACCCTAACCCAACCCTCTCCGGGCAGATTGAAATCCAATTAATGCCGCTCAGAGCTTTCAACTGATTTCTTTCGCCCCAGCCTCTTCTCCTTTGCGTAGTCGGCCGGCAGAGCAAACGACTTGGAAAAAGGGAGTCGTCAACACGTCCACCTTGTGCCTGGGAAATCCTTTTTCACCAGCTTTGTTTTTTTAAAATGCAAAACACGCTGCGGCGGGGCCTTAATGCGCAACATTTTTTTCTGGCTAAGGGAAAAGAAGGCTGCCCACGGCAATGTCGGAAGGGAAAACCCATCGCGGGTACGGAAACTGTCAACGCGGTGATTGCGACCGCACATGCAGGAGGCGATGCCAGCAACTTCGGGCTCGCGAAAAGTTCGGTAATGCGATAGTCGCGGCCAATCCAATTGGGGCTTAATTAGAAGGAGTGTCGGCAGGAGGACAAGTCCAGGCAAATTGGATGGACAGAAGTTGCGGCTCGCGACTATAAGCTCTCTGCCGTATTGAAAGTTATCGAACCGGAGAAAGTTTCGACGGACGGATGCACGATAGCTATCTGTCATTCGAGTCCAATTACAAAATCCCACCTGCAAATATTTGGCTCCGGCACAAATAACTTTGACCACGCCACTCTAATTACGTATGTATACAGGGGAAACCACTCCAGGACGCGCGCCACCTTGAACCAAGCCCAACCCCCGTTTACCAAAAATGCTTTGTTGATTTAGTCAGCGCTTATAATACAAATTTATGTGTGTGCTTTATAAATAAACATTTTCTACGCTACATAAACTCAAATATGCTGCCATATTGTCTGCAGCAAAACCCAGGAAAAACCAGTAGGAAAATAATCCACTTGGCAACAAAAATATTGTGCTAAAATAATAAAAACAAAGGAAGCGACCGGCGAGTCAGGAGCAAATAATTAGTGGGTAGGAATGTTTACGTTGTATGCAACTTTACTTAATTATTGACAAATGCATTAGCACACAGTGGTGAAGGGGAAATCCAAATTATCTATTATATAAAAATAAGTCGAGTTTTCTGCGGGGATCAAATAATTCCAGAACGCACGAACCGATTTCCACGGTTTTGCATTCGTTGGAAAGGTCTCGGAATTTGTGATTTTTTGCAGTAAAGAAAATTCAGGAAAAATTGCAACAGAAAGCGGGAAAATCATTTTCGCATAAAGCGCCAACACTGACACATAGCATGCCATAATTCTCTACTCAGTTTATTTTATGACAAATCGAAATTGTGTTCAATTTTGAGTAAAATAAATTCGTTTCATATCAGTGCAATTGGAAACCAGCATTTGTATTAGGGTGGTAAGTTGAACTGTGTAAATTATGTGGATTAACCGCTCTGCCTATAGTCGAAAATGCCTATAGCACGACGTGCGAACATCGGTCTCCGCACAAGGCATGCAATCCAGCAACAAGTGTATTCACAGAACTTAAGCGAGGAAAGACGAAATGAAAGAAGAGAATATGACCGATTAAGACGACGCGTGAGCACACGAAGATCATTGGCATCATACAATCGCTTGGCATTTCAATATGATCCCTCTGCG